>OY294050.1:14593014-14851422 GCA_958510825.1 Brachypterus glaber
GTCCCGATTGATATTGTTAGGATGCTTGATGATTTCTATCGATTCCCGTATCTTCCTTGGCATTTTTCTGTTTTCTGTTAATATTCTTCTGTTAACAAATATTAACTGAAAACAGAAAAATGCCAAGGAAGATACGGGAATCGATAGAAATCATCAAGCATCCTAACAATATCAATCGGGACACTGGTTACCACTTACCTGCAATATGGAAGTCTTTGATAGGAAAAACCTCGTCACGGGTGAATAACCACAACTCGTCATAAATAGTGACACAAGTTGATTCGAAACTTAGTTTCAGATTAATCCCTGAAGATGTCTCTAGTAGTAAGAGACGAAACGTCGGAAAGTGAAAATCCATTAACACGGTCTAAACCCGAAAGTGAAAGTTCTTTATAAATAATAATAATAATAATAATAATAATAATAATAAGACAGATCCCAATAGCGGCTTACTCCATGGACGTGGAGAGCAGCTATTGGTCTTTCCCAGCTCGTCGCCTCGTAGGTGTCGGAACGCGAGGTGGCCTGACTGGTTTTATTTAAAATAATAATAATAATAATAATAATATTAATAATAATAATAGCCTTTATTTCTTAAAGAAAAGGGCGAAGGGCCTATGATACCTACATACATTTATATCTTTAGGCAATACAGTAATTAAAGAAAACACTGGTTTATCATTTTCAAGTTTGCAGAAAATTTTTATTGTTTTTATAAATATATAACTTTAATATTTTTTGCTTCTTTAAAATGTATAACTTAAGGTAGAAATAGGATTCAGCAGTTTTATAAATACTAAAAAAATTGATTGAAAGAAATTTTATTATTTATCATTCACTAATTGATACTTCTAAGAACTGAAATTTTAATTGGCAGGATTTTATTGCACACAGAGAAACATACTTTTAATTCAAGTCAAAATATTTATAACTAATCACATTATTTATTTATTATTTTCTTTTTCTTTTTAATTATTCACTTATTATACTATTCACGGCGCCTGCGCTAGAATAACATAATACGGTAGTTTCGGATTTTTAAAAAATTTCAAAAATCGTCCTAGATAAAAAATTCTTGGATATTAATTTGTTTCATGAAAAAATAAGAAAGTTTTTTTAAAGTGTCCTTCCGTCCGTCCGATGTCACGATTTTTGTTAACACGATAACTTAAGAATGAATAATCGACTTTTTGTAGGAATCAGTATTATTTTGGTTTAAAAATAAACTTATTATTTAATATTAAACATTTTTTTTATATAGAAAGAAAAAATATATCCTTGTGAAATTTTGTAGGTATTTTTATTTATATTCAAAGAATTAGATTTTTACAGTGCCATTTTCTGGGCATATTTTTGTTGAAAAAAAACATCAAAAAACGGTGTTCGCCATGATTCCGGCCGCTTGGATCGACTGAAAAAAAAAAAACAAAACGGGATATTATTCAGTATTAAAGTCGCTATAGCCCTATCTGACAGATTTTTTTTTGGCCAAAAAGTAACAAAATGACGGACGTTTTTTAAAAATTTTCAAACAATTTCGACAAAAAAATCTTCTATATAGGGCTATAGCAACTTCAATACTGAATAATATCCCGTTTTGTTTTTTTTTTCAGTTGATCCAAACGACCGGAATCATGTCGACCACCATCTATATAAAAAAAATGCTTAAAAAAAGATTATTTTTATAATTTCTAAGGTAGAAAGACCTATTAAATGTAAAAATAACTATTTTTATGAAAATAAATCTTTGCGTTTTTAAAAATGTATATTTTACTTTACCAAATAATTTTTACTTGATGTAGGTAATTATTTCTCTATATGTGGAAAGAATAAAAAAAATTGAAAAAGATCTGAAAAAGTTATTTTCAGGAAATATTATAAACCAATTTGCGTATTGTACTCTAAGAAAAGAATCTCAATAGAAATAAGTCGGTTTCAATACATTGTTAAAGATTCTTTAGAATTTTTCAGATATTTATACTTTTATTTTGTTTATATTTAATATTTTTGAAATTTTGTTCTACAATAGGAACCTGCATCTTCGCAAATATAAATAAAATAAATAAACAAGCGGTAAAGATATGTATTGCTTCGAATTCCATAACATACTATTCACAGTGGATAGTATACTGCGTTTTTTTCACAAAATATGATTTATTTTTTCCTGTATTAAAAAGTATCACCACTATAAATTTGTTGTGTAATATTTTCTAAAAGTAGTTTATTAGTTTATTTATTATTTATTACAGAGTCGTGGGGAGCCTCAAATAAGCTTTAGGCTTGTGGTAGGGGCTCTTCACTAATTTTTATAAAAATAACAAGAGAAAATAGAATTTGGATATAATAACCTGGCGGTTAAAACCATCCATGATATACAAACGTAGACTGCTTCGCAGGATTTTTTGTTTTTATTACATTCTCCTCTTCAATAGCTGTAGTTAAACGCATGGGGTGGATTAAACCCCACCACACACGTGATGTTATAATTTTTCACCACACACGCGCCGGGATAGTAATATAATATTAGAGTTTAGTGGACATTTCCTTTTATTTTATTTTATTTTTGTGCCCCGCTATAACTATTTTAGGTTTGAAAATAGCTATTTTCCTAACAAGTGTGGAAAGAGGCTCTTTTCCGCACTAGATTGCATGTGGACGCGTAGCAGAGTTCAGGCAAGCAATCGAGTGCGGAAAAGACTCTTTACGCATGCGTTAGGAACAATATTTTTTCTACGAGCGAGTTAAAAATAAAATATGCTTTTATATATAAGTATACTTTATTGAATACATTTTATTTTTATATCTTTTTCCAATAGAAAAACAATCAACAATTAAGAAATTTATTATTTTGTGAATAAATATAACAAAAATAACAAGACAGAATTAAGATATTAACAGTTTTAACAATTATTGAAAATATTCTAACAATAGTTATTACCAATTCTATTTTGGTTGAACATTAATGATAAAGTTTCAGTTTTCAGTTGCATTTGCCATTCTATTATTCCTTCAGGTAACTTTCATCTTCTTCTTTAAGGTTCATCATTTTCTTTTATAAAAACTTAACAATTAAAATTAACAACACAATTGAAACAAACAAACTAGCTTAGGATGCTATCATGTGGATCGGTCGCCATGGAAACAAGTGTCTTAGCCAATAATGTTACAAATTTGTATAATAAAGCTACTTGTTTTTATGAAATAATTATGTGTGCGGCAAAGAAATCTTTCCGCACGCTCGTAGAAAAAATATTTTTCAATAACAATATGCCTCTTATATTAACTTGATTTAAATGAGGGAACAATACTAATTAATTATATAAATGTAAACTCAATGACAAACAAACATCTTTTCTGCCGTAGAGTCGCGTACCTAAGAACTAATAAGAACTGGCGGTCGCCATTTTGACTTGACATTTATCTAATCTCGTAGAAAATTGGTCTAATGATAATTACGATGCGACCTAATTTAATATTTCGCACGAAACTAATTTATTTTAACACCCTATTTTTGTTTCAGTAGAATAAAATGTTCTTGTTTCGCCTTCGTTAATTTTTTAAATATTCCATTACGCTGGAGAACATTTTTTTTCTAAATTTGAGCCGGCGAATCCGGTCGCGGAATTTTTTTATCAACTCAGATTTTTGTCGTTTTTGTTATTATTATTGTCATGGATTAATAAATTTTTAGTCAATGTTATTATTAAAAATTGCCTACCAATATACGAACCAAAATTAAATTATGTATTTTTCTATTTTGTTTTACTTTCGGTACATATGTATGAAATTTATTTATTTATATAAAATAGTATATTACATAACGTGTACCGAACGTGACAAACTTCACCTGAGTGCGAGAACGTCGCAAATACAAGAAAGATACCTTACGACAAGTTATGTACACTTGTTTTACTGCAATCCCAATAAAAATAAAAATATTTAAAATAAATAATATTTTGTATAAATATAGATAAATAAAATTATGATGAGTTAAAACTAGATAGATTAAAATTAAGTAACTATTAAAAAAAAAACACCATTACTTCAATTTGCAAAAAAATAACAGAGGGCCACAAAATGTACGAGACATGTTTTTTAGTCGGCTGAATCCGAATATAATATCAGAATTACCTACCTACCTACCCACAATAAAAGAAGCGAATTCTTTTATTTTTATTTATTTTAAGCCATTTGTTCCTATAAAATGCAACACTTGCCTCACAATACTCAAATTTATTTTAAAAATCAAAATTTTTATAATTTTGAGGAAATTCCAAAAGTTGCAAAATTTTCTAAAGATCGTAAAAGTGTGCTCTTTGAACCACTTGCGTTTTTGTTTTGGGCTGCTGAATCCGAATACAGGGTTTTACAGAAATAGGGTCATTAATTTTAAAGGGTGACTCTACATAGTAAAATATGAAAAAAGTTCTTATAAACATCTGTCTGCGTCGTAAGGAAGCTAAGCCTCTTTTTTAAATGAAAACCGATTTTTTTAGCCACTTTCAAAGGGGCCTTACGACGCATTTTTTGACATATGTTTATAGGAACTTTTTGTCATATTTTCCAATTTAGAATCACCCCTTAAAATTAATTACTCTATTTCTGAATTACTCAATCGACTTTTTTGTAAAAACAATAAGAATGGCTCAAAAATATTTGCTTTTAGTTTCAGTATCTCAGAAAAGGAAATATATGATCTTTTTTTGTAGAGAACTGAAAGAACTTAAAATTAAATTAAAAACAAAAATTCCTCTTCCAGTTTTTTGTTAATTTTAGGGTTTTTGGGACATTTTTTTATATTTTTATAGAAAAAACAGGCGAATGGGTGATTCTAACAATATTTTTGAATTAAGCAGCCCAAAATACATGGAAATAAAATAGCCACATATCTCTTACATTACTCTTAATTTTTTGTGGGCCTGTGTAATTTATATTAATTAGCATCCAACTTTACTTTAAACTAAAGTTGGAACCTAATTGTTAGTTACAATTATTGTAAATAACAATTAAGTTCCAACTTCTTTCTCTTCCGAAGGGATATCTCACTTTTTTTAATTTCATTCATTTTACGACCTTTAAAATACTTAAAGCAAGGTAGGAGGAAAGGGGGTTAAAGGTCAGGCAGTCAGTTGGGAAGTATCAGGTTGTGAATAATTGCCGATTCCGGCCCTATTAAATACCGTTCTCGCATTTCCCGCCGATTGACTTTACGCAAAGTTTGTGTACAGGAAAAGCGATCAGAGGAACTTGTCGAGAAAAACGCATTAGGGTGTGTCATTTGCCAAAACTACTTGGGAATTTCAAAATTCACTGCTTTTTTGACCAGCTTTAGGTAAATAATAAAAAATAAATAACAATAATTGGGAAAGCGACATATAGCCATTAGCCTAAGCCGGATCATTTAGATATATCTTAATTATCCGGCTTTAGAATGTAAGCAAATACACACACTTTTCAAACACATTCTAGCTCTAGATATGGTATGAATATTCCGTATCAAGTGTTAGAATAAGCACATGTAGTGCCATCTCTTGTTTATAAAAGTAAAGAAAACTGTAGCAAAATTAACAAAAATATATATATTTTACCATGAAATATTGGATAATTTAATGCAATTTAAAGTTTTGCGTTAAAGTTACATAAAGTTTATTAGTTTTTCTTAATATTTGATCAGTTTTTTATCAATTTAGTTCAAAAAATTAAAACTGCTCCATCTATTGTTAAATATTTAAACCTGATATCTGTCACAAAAATCTGACATAACCTTCAATTTTTGCATTATAATTTGTAAAAATGTGCTAAAATTAAATAAAAATCTTTTTTAAGTACTGATTTTATAAAATTATTAAATAACATTAATTGCGTTATTTAAAAATATGTGTTTTGTTGCATTTAAAATGTCGAGTCACAAGAAATATTGTTTTTAACCTTGTCCGCAGTTTAAAGCCATACCGTATTTCATATTTCCAGTCGAAGAAAAAGTATAGTCTAGAACACGTATGGAATAGTCATTGTTTATTCCATACTAGTTATAGAATATACTATACTGTAACAACTAGTGTTAATTAAACTTTCGTGGGGTTCCATATGGTCAAAAACATTTAGTATTTAGTACGGAAACGAGCTCTTACAGTACGGCATTATCCAATCGTCAAATTAAAAAACTTTTTCCAATTTCGTTCATCTACGTTAATTTGGTAACCTCCTCTATTTTGGGAAGTCGGTTAAAAAAGTCTCTGTTCCCTTCAAAATCTGTCTATTGAGAGCCTTCTCGGTAATTTAAATTTTTTTAAAAATATATGGGTTAGATTTTAAGCTAGCACTTTGGTAGTAAATAGGGTCTTTCTTCATGAAAACATTTGGATGTTTTCCACATTATTCTTAGTCTCTTCTATAATTAATAAAGCAAAGATTACTTCATGATTATACTGAATTTACTTCTTGTTTATCATTTATTTTTTATTTTTTGATGAAATTATTTAATTTAATTTTAATATACTGCCCCTCTAAGAAAAGTTGTACTATCTGCAAATTAGATGTTTTGAGATATGGCCAGTTTTATTGTTTTTGCACTTTTTGAAAACATGTTTAAATAAATATGGCGTTGGGTTCTGCTTTATTTTAAATCAAAAATACGTGATATCCTTAAAAAAAAATATTTTTTTTTGTCAGAAAAATACATTTTCATACTAAATGCATTTGTTCTATCTGAGAAAGTTAGGATAAAATAATCTAAAAAGACCAATCAAATTACTAAGATCTGTAAAGTTAGTCCTAGTCCTGATTTATACGTTCAGTAAAAACTAGTTAGGACAATTTTCTGTAGAAAACAATAAAAAAAATCCACATAGGACAAACATCTTAGGCTAATTTTTAGGGTTTGGGTTTTAGATAGGATATTTCTTTTTAGTAGGCACATGAGGCTAGTGTAAAGCAATTCAATGGTGTGCGTATCTCAAAAAGTGAATTTTTGCAGACAGGATCCACATTTAAATTAATTTAAACAAAAAAGTCTTCTCAAGAGGAAAAATTAATGTATTAATTAGGAAAAAATTAAGTAAATAGTAAGTAATTATATAATTACTGCATAACTGCATAACTGCATAACTATAAGGGAGTTTAAATTTATATGGTCACATCTATATTTTGCCATTTTGGCTTTTGGCAAATGACACACCATTCTAAGGGCATTCACTGAGCAAGTAATAGAAATGAGATCGAATCAAAGGAAGCAGGCAACGGTTCATTTGATTTTTTTCTCTTAAGACTCTTGAATTTCAAATAAAACGTTTATGTTTCCCGTTAGCGCAAAGATTGCTATGCAAACGGAAAAATTGCTGAGGAAAATGTAATTACATTTAAGAAAATTTAGTTGATAAAAGAAAATACTTTCAATTTAAAATTGTGTGATATATTTCACTAAAGTTTTTTAGTTATTCTTGCAGGTCAAATTTTAGGTAAGGTACAATAATAAGGTCAAAATAAGATACATAATTATATTCCCTTTGTGGATAAAATTTTACTTTACTGAGTCAGGTTGTAAAATAATTTTTTTTTTGTTTTTAACCTCGTACTATTCTACTTAATTAAGCATCCCCTAAGTCCAGGACTTGTGTGGGCTAGTAGTAGAGGGAACCACCGGCTTTAATTGACTTTCGAACCAATATATCTAGGGAGTACTCCTTCGCCAAATTTCAATTAATAATTAACTGAATAAGGCAATCGGCGCCAGTAAGGTTTGAACTCACGATCATTGGCTCAGTGTCAATGCTATATCGATGCCTTAGACCGCTGAGCTAATTCTCTCATTACCTATATGTCATAAAAACTAATCAATTATACGACATTAAATATTAAAGCGTAAGTTTATAAATATTGATTTCTCTTAAATTTTGCTATAAGGGAAAAAGAAAACTTTATCGTTAAAATTGAGCTTTAACTATTTGACAATTTTATGCAATTTCTATTAAAACTAGATGACATATAATCGATTTATGAAAATAACATAAATCAAGTTAGCAATTATAACGAGTTTTATATTTAAATATTAAAATAGTATTTTTATCAAGCTTAACTCTATAGCTTTTATTACCTTTGTACACTAAAAAAATAAATTTGTTTTTTATTCGCTTGTATTCCATTCCATTCCATTCCATTCCAGTGTAGGTACTGCAGCCCGCCAGGTACTTTTTCGGTACTTTATAAAAATTTGCATAGTGGTTGTGTTCGTCTTTTGTTTAACTTTAGCGGGCTGTAGCCCGCCAAAGTACTTTTGCGGTCCCGTCTGTAAAATTGTCAGATAACTGACATAACCAAATTAAAACTAATTTTCTTTATTATTTTTACCTTTTTTTGTTAAAAATATGTTTACAATCGAATAAAAAATAGCGTATGATAAACGGACGAGAAATATATCTCGGTCTTACGCGGTTGTGAATCTCGGCTCAGGCCTCTATTCGCAACATTATAGTCCAGTCAAATAGGAATTCAATCTCGGAATGAAAGATAACAAGCTATAAACTTGTATGTATTGCGACGCAGACACGAGATTCTATGAGACTTTTGAGCTAACTTATAGAATGTCGAAACAAAGATTTATACAAGTTTATAGCCTGTTACCTTTCATTCCGAGGTTTACCCCTTTTTTCACCTTAAACGACTGTACTATTATTTCTCGTCCTCGTTTTTAAAGATAAAGCATTTTTAAATTGTTTTGTATTTCTTACTAAAAAGCCGTACATTTTTAAAGAGCTCTTAATAGTTAATTTAGAAGCAAACCAAACTCCTAGCTTAAACTCTTTTGCAGACTGGTATAAGATTTTTCACTCAGCCCGGGGCTGACAGCCCTCCTTCCTCCATCTTGGACAGTCGAAAAAATTATGACTTTATGTATCTGGCTTTTTGCAATATATGCAAAATATGCACAAGGGATCTGGCGTTTTTCTATGCTTTTCGCATAGCTTCTGAATTATCTGTTATCGGTTAGGGTTTGTATCACCAAAAATTCCACATTTCTGTCACTTAACCCAGGCATCTATATCACATTAAAATTTTTGTCCACTGGGCTACCTAGCTGGTGATGCTGGAATCCTTATAATGCAGGTAGTCATATTTAAAGCCAATTATTTACAAATTAAAAAATAATAAAAATCCTGTACAATCCTTTTACAAATAAATTTGAATTACCTGGATAAAATAAATCGTCAGACCAAAGTTACAAATGTTGTGGTTTAACCACTTTTTAAGTTAATCAAAAAAAAATCGTTTTCTACTTTTCTTACAAAAAATAAAGTTATCTTTTTATATAAACATTTTTAGGTAAATCTTATTCTGTTTTAATCGACAAATCTTAAAAAACACACCTTTTTCCACAACTCTATACCTCTATTAAAAATATTTTTTGATAAGCACATACAACTTTTTAATTCTGTAAGAAAATAATACCGTTAAATGGGGGCAACCTATGCACCCCGGTCTGGAAACAATTTTTAGCTCAACTTTCATATAACCACCTTTTTTTTTTTCATATTTCAATTATTTAGAGCTTTGGTATCTTTTGAAGACCAAATTTAAAAAAATCTATCGATGCGTTTCTGAGAAAAACGATTTTCATTCGTTTTAACAAAAAAATATGACATATTTAATTGTGAGCGGGACATCTTTCAATTTTACTCACGTAAGTGCGTCATAATTTTCTGCCATTGAGGGGCGCTATCTTTGAAAGTGTTAATAGGACCATAATCCAAGTAATACCTCATTTGAAAGTTATTTTGATTCTGATTTCAATAGTATTTTGCTTTTGAAATTTGGATCAGGGGTTCTCAAATTACTAGATTCGTTTAAAAAAAGAAAACTCATTAATACTTAACCCACATAAGTCAGCGGTCCTTAAATTTAACAAAATTCGAAATGATAGAAGTTTATTAGTTTACTGTTCAAAAAAATCTATTCCGGAAGAGTCGGAATTTAAGCCACTGGGACTGTTTTTAGATGAAAATATTTCATGGGACATGCAAACTAGTTATGTAGCTAGAAAATTAAATAGTTGTAATTATGCTCTACTTGATTTAAGAAGCAACGTCTCAAGAAATATTTTGTTAACTTATTATAATGCGAGCATAAAGTCTCACATGGAATATGGCCTTATCATCTGGGGGGGGGGCTCGATACATGTACACAGAATTTTAACTATACAGAAAAAAAATTATCAGAACACTGTGTGGAGTAAAACGGAGATGCCACTGTAAACCTCTATTTATTAAAAATAAAATAATGACTATATTTTCACTTTACTTTTACATTTAATAATTTTTGTTGCTCAAAACAAATCTAAGTTCATTTGAAATGGTGATTTAAACTCTATAGCTACTAGAAACTCCTACTTGTTAAGTATACCTGGACTTTGCTCGACGAAGTTTGAAAAAAGTAGTAGGTATATAGGCATAAAAGCTTATAACAAGTTACCTAAAAATACCTATGAATATAAATAGAAAACAGTTAAAAGTAAAAGTTAAACATTTTTTCTTGCAAAATCCGTTTTACTCCATACAGGATCTTCTAAACTGTGACATAAATATAGATATAAACTAGTTAAAAATTAGGTATGATTAAAATTATAATATTGACGAATGCTTGAAATTTTATGTAAAAAATTTGAGGAGCATAATAAATGATGTTTAATGTTTAAAATTTAATTCTTAATGAACTTTATCTTTCTTGGGAGATAAATCAATCCTAAAAGCATTAAAATCTCAAAAATTAAGAAAATGGATATGTAGAATACCTATTGTATAAAAGAAAATCAGTAAGTAGATAACATACAACTTTGTAACTCCAAATTAAATTAATACAACAATGTAATTATTGCTATATACCAAAAATTATTCATAATATAATTATATAACTTTGTATAAGCAAATTCTAAGTAAAATCAAACCTAAAAATATAAAAATCTCAAAAATAATAAAAATTGGCGTAATATAACTTTTTAACTCTAACCTGAGGATATATACAGAGCGGTCCAAAAGTCACCCCCCCCCTCTTAACTTTTGAACCAGTTGAGATATCGACTTCAAATTTGGAACTTTTAAATAAGACAACTTAAACTATCTTTTAGCATATATTTAATACTTTCAGCTCTTAAAATGTGGGCAGGGGGGCATAGGGGCACATTTTTTTAAATGGAAAGGGGAGTCGTGTGGAACATCATTTTAAAGCTTATAAAATTCTCCATTTAACTGCAATTTTTTTATTTTTTTTAAACATTTTTTTTTGGGTTTAAAATAGGGTTGAAAATGGGTATTTTTGTCAAAATTTCTCTAAAAAATCCAAACAATTTTGTAAAAATGCCTAATTTCATAATGAAAAAAAGTAAATTATACTTTTAAACTAATTTTAGTTGACATAAATAAAAATTAACAAAAAAAAACTTAAAAATTTATTTTTTAGCACAAAAAACTGAAAAATCAAAACCTTAAAAAACATGTTGAAAAATTTTAAAACTGTATGGTTATATAGAGAATTTTAAAGGCTTTAAAATGATGTATCACATGACCCCCCTTTCCATTTAAAAAAATTTCCCCCCATGCCCCCCTGCTCACATTTTAAGAGATAAAAGTATCAAATATATGCTTAAAGATAGTTTAAGTTGTCTTATTTAAGAGTTCTAAATTTGAAATCGATATCTCAACTCGTTGAAAAGTTAAGAGGGGGGGGGTGACTTTTGGACCGCACTGTATATATATCCCGTAAAACGTAGATATGGCGTAGTTAAAAAAAACACATTGAATCATCAGTGGAAAAATCTATTGGTATAATTAGAAACGCTTCAAAAAATATATCACCGGCAATCTATACAACGGATTTAAAAAATAAAATAGCACGTTGTGCAAAATTTTAATTTTAGTAAAACAATAGGCCCAGGCTGAAAAACAAAATAGTCGACGTTGGTTGGATGATTGAAATTCAAACTGATGACATATGAATTAAAACTTATTTTGTTTTTAAATACAAACTTATTAAGATTATTACAATCTAATTAAAATACACGAACGAAATATGTTTTTAGGGCGATCTTAGAAATAATTCTAAAACAGTTCTTTTTTTTTCTTGGATCATAACTATTTATTTTTCTAGTACTACCTAATAGCTGGTAATAAAAGATATCTAATAATACATGGTGGCCCAAAAAGTGTGTAACTGGCCAAAATCGATTTTTTTTAGACATCTGTGGGGATGCGTCAAATTTAGGGGGCTTAGTCAACATTCTAGGGATCACCTACATACCGATTTTGGCCTATATAAATAAATAAATAAATAAAATATATAATTTTATTTTCGAGTATTTGGGACTTTTTCATTAACATTGAAGTTTAAACTTTCGAGGTAAGTGATAAGTGACAGGTGGTTGGGTATGTAGAATGCCTTCGAACCTTAGGTCATAACCGGCACCTAGGGTTTGGCGACGGCATAGGCTTGGACATGTAAAGCGCCTGTTAATTGCTGCTATTTTTTCATTCATGTCCTTCTCTCCCTTTCTTGGTGCTAATGTTAAACTTCTCCCTCTCAGCAATAATTTAGATTTCATCACGTCAGTTAAAACCAGGAAAGCAATCAAAAAGTGCAGTGGAATCACCAACACTAAGCGAATCCACAGCAATTGTGAAACATCCGAAAAAGAAACTTCGATTTTGAGTAGCTCTGCCGCCGAAATGGTGTGGGTTAGAAACTTTCGGTTCCGGTTCTCGGTGCTCCGTGTGAGAGCAGTTGGTGAAGATTTCATCAAGAAACGAGTTGTAAGAGATAAGTTATGGGTAAAACTCTCAGTCACATTCTTTTTGGGCCACCCTGTATCCTACATAACTGTACGAAAAGTGACTTATTTCACATGAGTAAATGGATTATAATATTATACGTATTATGCAAAAATATCTTAAGTTTTTATTTAGGTACTATTTTGTTATTATGTCATCCAAATAGCTGTGAATAGTGAGTGTACTTTACAACCGATACTGTCCGTCAGACAACCCTAGCATATGAGATCAAAGAAACCGAATAGTTTAAAACTATAATGGAGCAAAAATTATGTGATTTTTGGAAAATTTGGACCAATATGCGTTAACAAGGAACAAGGTACTTGACAAATAGGAGCAACGTTGAAAAAACGAGACGAGTAGGAGATAATCCGGCTTAAAAATGAGATACGTGCCTGGCGCTACGAGCGACGCGCGTGTTCGCGGTTGCAACTAATCCCGACAAAAGCTCCTGAAATATTGGCCTACTCGTCGCCAAACTCTGGTAATATCAGTCGGCTCTGTATCAATTATCGACAGCAATCAATCGAAATTGACTAATCTTTATCGGCTTTTACATACCGAATTTGTCATATGAATAACAATAGGCATTTATGAATATATATGTTAAATTTTGGTACATACAAAAGAAGAACATAATATGTTCTTCTATATTATAGTTGAACGTATAGTTGAATTATATTATACATTATTATTTTCTAATGACCCTAGCCTGTTCATTTTTACTTTCAAGCGACCTCAGGAGGGAACAATTTTTCCTTTTCAGATTTTTTTGTACCTATCCATTTTAAGGTATATCGGCCTGTCCGTCCAGGCCATACCGCGGTATACCCAAAATATATTTGCCAAATTAAAACTAAACTGTAGACTTAAGTTTTTTAATAGAATAAAGTACTAGTTTCATAACATACGTTTTTAGCGCACAAGTACAAGTTTAGAAAACGAGCCGCTTGCGGTGAGTTTTCTAAAGTACTTGTGTGCTAAAAACGTGTTATGAATGCTTTATACAATTTTTTCTATTTTGCTCTAAAATTTTAAAAAACTTACATTTAAATTGATGACTGATTTAGGGATTTTTGTTTCAAATTGGCATTACAGTTTTCGCCATGTTTAAAATTCTAAGAACGAATATTATTTTGATATATTTTATAGTCATTTCTTCTCTTTTCCCTTGCAAGTAACCAAGCCACAATTTTAAACACAAAATTTTGTAGAAAATTAAACTTTAAACCGACGTTTACAATTGCACGACAAACGTCAAGAGAAAGACTTTTGTCTGTTCCCAACCCAAAAGAAAAAAAAGTAGAGACCTCTTATGGGCCTATAAGAACACGCAAAATGCGTGTGATTATGATAATGAGCTTATAAGAGTCGCAAAATAGAAAAAGAATTTAAAATGATTGTATTTAAACGCCCTAACTTATGTCTTTTTTTTGCAATCCAAGGAAAATCAAGTGGCGGTTATCAATTGTTTATAAAAGTATTTCCTACTAAAAATTAATTTTACGGATTTAAAACATAAATAATGGCAGTGAAATTTTTTTTATTATTAGTATTTTTTATTACTAGCTAGGTTATAGGATAATCTATTCCAAGAAGAAAAGTTAACATAAATATGTATCTAAAAATTACACTGCTCAAAATTTTCCGACTCTATTTTAGTTGATTCTAGACCTATTTGATGCTCTGTTTTCGGAACCTTGCTTCGTTTTTTATTTCTAGATCAACTCGTTTTTTTTTTTGAGAGATTTGTTTTTTATAGGCTTCTAAGCTCAAAAAAATAAGAATTTTTCGCATATTTTCATTTTTTTTTATAAGCAACACTAACATAAATAAATTTAAAAAGTTTTAGATTGGATCCAGTAATCCAGATTTTACGGGGAGTTATTAAAAGCAGAACAACTATATTTTGAATTATTTAATGTTTATTTTATGTTATTTTATTGTTTTAAAGCAAGGAGATTTTTTTTTTAATTTTACTTTTTATTTTTTTTTCATAATTTTAATTTATTGTGTTGCCCTTCTAAAAATAAATAAAATACTTTAATATTTTTGTTTTATTTTTGGATTTTACCCCCGGTAAAATCTCCTTTAATGGATTAAATCTAATTTTTTTTTATTTTAAAAACCGAACATATGTGTTAGTATTGCTTATACAAATTAGAGTCGTACCTTTAGTATTTATATAATATAATATATATTTAGTATTGCTTATATAAATTAGAGTCGTACCTTTAGTATCTATTTAAACCCTTTATTAAAATATATGGAAAAAATGCGTAAAAATTTCATTTTTTGAAATTAAAAGCCTGTGAAAAATAAATAAATAAGGATTTTTTAAATCCGGTTTTTTTTTGGCTAGAGCCCCATTAAAAGATAATCAATTCACGGAAAAAAAAATAATTAGATCTTTTTTTTACTATAGTAAAAAAAATATAGTTGTATAATACAACTATAGGCAAAAAAACACTGTGCGCTATATTTCAAAAAAAAAAATAAGCTGATCGAGAAAAACAGAAAAAGGTTCCGAAATCAGCGCATTAAATATAGCCAGACGCAACTAAAAGGTCCCCGGCAAATAAAAAAAATCTTTTTTTGTAGAGCAGTGTAATATATTCTAAGAAAAAAGTTAATATAAACATGTATCTAAAAATTATTAGTTTCGGAGGTATGGGTATTCTCCAGATAAAATGCATAGCCACATAGCCGTGATGATTATGCATGAACTCTTGACCTATGTACCCTTGAAAAAAAATCGACATGTTTATTTTAAAATACAGCCACGCTGTAGCTGTTTTAGTTCTGACTTTTTAAATTTAAAATGTACACTGTAAAATATAGGGGTAAAATAATAATGTAATATTATAGATATACAAGGTGCAAATACAGATAGTCCCGAAAATTACAAGAGCCCGTAATACTGGTTGAAATTCTCATTAAATACGCTGCTTAAATTACTGTGAAATCACAAGTAAAAATTCACATTTTTACAGAAAACAGTGAATTTACAGTACTGATTTAAATTTAGCACTTTCTTTGCTGGTAACATATGATCTACTTTATTTGCTGGGAAATTACCATATTTTCATTTACAGTGTAACATTAAGTTTTAACATTATAATATTTTAGTAATTTTAAACATATCTTTATCGTGTATTGAGAGGATATACAATATATTATCCACTGCAGAGAGTATACCGTCAAGTGGGGTAACTTCGGACGGTGTGGGTGGCTTCGGACACTTTTTCACAAAACTCTTTAACCAAAGCACTTGTGCACAAGTTTTGGGGATATGTGCACAAGCTATGGAAATGAACCACACAATCTGTGCACATAACCCCACAACTTGGTTCAGAGAGTTTTGGGAAAAAGTGTCCGAAGTCACCCACACCGTCCGAAGTCACCCCACTTGACGGTACTATAGACTGCAAAGCATTACATACATATCCACGGCTTAATATTGACAAAATTAATAAACATACTTGTTTAATAAAAATTAAGTTTTATTATACTGGAACACGGGACAAACACTTTTTGACTAAGGCCTTTATTAATTAAAAAATATTTTTATATACCTGTTGATTAATGATTGCTTTTTTTTGTAGACACATCCGCCGTCAGCTGGGAGGACTGGTGGACGTATGATGGAATATCTGGTAAGTTTCCCGTTTAATATTTAAATATTATATTCGGCGATTTTTTTTTTTTTGAGTTTATTATCAATTTTGATCACAAAAAGTATTGTAGGTCGGTTGATTTGGGAAATCTTGTAACCACGATAACCCAAGAATATTTTAAGCTGTGGACTTGAAATTTGGAAAAAAATTTGATTGTATGGGGTGGGCAAAACTTTTGTGTTTTTTTTTTATAATAACTTATTATTGGTCGTTTGTCCAAAAGTTTTATAAAAAAAAATAAAAGTAAAAATCGTCAAAAACATTGAAATAAATTTAAATTAAATCCTTTATTTTTATTCTTTAAAAAACTTGTTAAATACGTTATAGAATAATGTGTTTTGGGTAAAAAAGTTGATCTAAAAATTCTTAGTTTCGAAGTTATGGTTATAACCAATATAATTTTTGGCCCGGTAATAGTTATTTATAGTACTAGTTGGTAAAGTAAGATATTGCCCATGAAAAAAATTAACCTGCGAGGCGTCAGCCAAGCAGGTTAATTTTCGAGAGGGCAATATCGGTTTACCCATGAGTGCCATACAAGGTTTTATCCAATAAATAGCTTAGGAATTCATATTTTTATTAAAAATTTTAATGATAAAAAGTGACAGTTGAGTGGGTAAAATAAATAATTATCCACTCAATAAAGTAAAAGCCACGCGGGGGTTATTATTGAGTTTATCTATTTAAAATAAAGCTGGTATATGTCTTATTATCTGTATGTATTGGATAAAATACATTACAAGTTCAACACTGATTGTAAACTTGATAATAACTATTGACGTTTATTTTACTGCAATGGAGAATTCTCCCATTAGATTAGACAGGGACAAAAGTTCTACCCAAAAAGGATAGAAGACATACATACACTCCCACTTCCACCCAACCAAACAAATTCTGTATTTGTTCTTTGTTGAACAAATACAATATTTACTTGGCCGGGCGAAAAGTGCATTATTAAAGAAATTACTGGCGCCATCTAAATTTTAGTAGAATTATCTTATTCTACAAATTCACATTAGCTATGTTCGTACGTGCCGCTCACTGCTACACTTTCCGGCCAACCAAATAAATACTGTATTTGTTGTATGAAAAACAAATACAGTATTTATTTAGTTGGCTGGAAAGTGTAGCACAAATGAGATAGAGATAGGGTAGACGTCTTTTGTTTCATAATTCTAGTTGTAGAGAGCTCCATTGATGAGTTCGCCATATATTTCGGCACAAATTTATATAAAAGCCGTACATAGTACCGCAAAACCGAAGTCTATTTATTTATAAAAACTGACAGGCTATTTTATAAATCACTAAAACAAATATCAGTTTGATTAAAATAAAAGGGGCTTTACAATAATTGAATCGTTGAATTTTGAATATTATCCTGCCCGAAAAACTTTTTTCGAGAACATTTATTTGCAAACCATTATTTTAAACTATTTTTTTTTGTTGTAACATTAAATAATCAATAAAAAGAAATTATAAACCGCCAAAACATATTTAAAACTCAATAAAAAATTCGAATAAATAGTTTATAAATCAATTGTTACTTTAATAATCATGATTTCTACTTAGCATAAAATATAAAAAAAAACTAGTTATAGTTAATTTTTCTGGTTACTGCAACCCGAAATCTGGTAAGGGCAACAGCACATCTTAATGTAGTTACCAGAAACAAAACTTAGATTTTAGAGATCTGGTAAGCAGCAACCAGAAAAATAGTTGTTTTTAGCATTTAACACTAATCTGGTTGCTATAAACCAGATTTTTTTGCTGTTTAGTCATAATATTATAATTAGTAATTACTTTTTGAGATAATTAAAATGTAATTTAAAAAATACAAACCGTTAATTCACCATTTTCAATAAAAAATACTACTAGCTTTAGAACATACCATTATTTATCATGTTTTCGGACTATCAATTTTCTTTACCTATAGCAATAATAATATTTTTTCTCTTCTAGTAGGAGTAAATTTTATAAACAATTGATTTCTGTCACTTTAGATATTTTAGTTTTTTGTGCAATTTTTACTAACTAAACCCAAGAAAATAGCTTTAAATAACTTTTTATTTATTAAATATAATTAATTATAATTATTACCAATTAGTACAATCGATAATTAGCTAAATATTATGAAATATATTTTAAAAAAAACTACTTGATTTTTATGAAAATTTCAAGAAATATCATTTCTTTATTTTATTATTTGAATAAAAATAGTTAAATAGTGCTAGTAGTGAAAAAACTAATATATAAAGTACGGTAGAAAAGACTATATAGCCTCTCACTCTTAAATCCCTCGCTGCTACGCAGCTCTGGATTTAATACGCTCGGTTATAAAAAATGTCTTCTCTACCTTGGTATATAATTACTATTCCTGCCCTCATTAAGGCTGTTCAAACCGGTAAATTTTATTTTGTATGCTAGTAGATTAATTAAGTTAAAGTCTTCCATTGGTGGAAGTTTTTTTTACGCTCACTAAAAAAAGATTTAGTTGGAGTAATCAATAGTTAAATATGAAACCACTATTTTTCTGGATGCTGCAACCAGAAATCTAGAAATGGGCACAAGACACGTGGTTGTGCTTATTATATCTCTTTTAAGTTTTGTTTATGGTAAGCACCACAAGTTGTTGCCCTTACCAGATTTCTTGTTGCAGCAACCAGAAAAATAGTTGTTTCGTATTTAACTATTAATCTGCCCCAATTATATATTTTTTCAGTGCTTCTTTAGTCCTAAGAACCTAACCCCCCCTTTTAAAACTCTATTTTTAAGCTTTTCCTGTACCCTTCAAATACAATAACAATCAAATCTTAACATAAGGGACACGTAGGCACTTGCCCAGGCCGAAAATTTCTGGGGGCGGCAAATTTTGTGAAAAAGCAAAGTTGATATCATGTGTAAATTTACACTGTAAAGGTAATAATTTGTTTAATTACAATATTTTATTTTATATTCATATATGTTTTTGTTTTTATATTATTTATTATTTTTCAAAATGCAGTTTTGGGCTGCTGACCCTTATGACTCATCAACGTTGAAAATAAACACAGAAACATAGGCTTACGGAATAATTTTGCCGAATTATGAGGGAAATTTTTATAAATCGAAACATTTGCCGACTAATTTGTTACCCAAATCAATATTAACTATACATATTAACTATACGTACGTATATATAACGGTGTGTTTCAAAGAAAAAAACGACATTCGATTATCATCTTTTAAGAATACGAAAGTTTCTAATTTTTATTTGTCGACAACTTTTTTTCCCACTTTTCTCGTTTAAATGGAATCATTAAAAAAATCAAGATAAAAATAAATAAAAATGTAAATATTTAAAATCTCGCCTCAACGCTAGAGTCGGCGCGGCGCCTATGCGACTACTGCTTATCAATACAACTATTATTGAAAACCCTGTATACTACTGAAATAACTTTATAATAAAACAAAAACTATATAGTTTTAAAACTTCGACAGTTTTATTATCAATTTAATGAAATAATGGAAGTTTGACAGCTATTGGAACTCTTTAACTGTTAAAGCTTTTATACTATTAAATATTTAATCATATTTAATTTTTGTTTATTTATCTTTATTATGAACTAGTTTATGCTTTATTAAATAAACTACAAGCCGTGAAGATTTTTAATATTTTTTTTTTAAATTTAATTTTTTCTTCTGAGAACTGTATTTGGAAAGAAATGATTTTTTACTCTCAATATTTTTTCTATAGCCTTTCTGAATTTACCATAACGAAACAATAGATATCCCTATAAGATCCCAAATGGAATCCGTGATTTTGAGTAGTACCTAGTAGTATTCGTAGAAATTTCCACAGTGGCAAATTTAACCCTATTTTCTATGAAATTTCCTGTGTTTTTCATGAAAATTTTTTATACAATGGAGAAATTGCAGTTCACTGAGGTTTGTAACAAAAAATTATATAAGTTGCGCACACTGTGAAAAGAAAAATAAAATTGCCCATCATTCTAACCGGAATTTTGCAAAATATAGGAAAATCCTGCCATCAATACAAGTAAAATTCTAGTACCAATATAGGTAAAATAAGAGTTCCGGTGCGAAAGAGTGGCATTTTTTTTTTCATTTTGTTACAGTTTTCTTTTTTTTATAGAAAAGAGATGGCAGCAACAGTGCCCATTCTAACACTTGATATGGTATATTGGGGTGAACCTTATATTTTTTTATTATTTTAAAATTTTCATTTAGGTGTAACTAGAAAATTCGGAAATTAAGAGAGTAATCAAACTTTTCTAAGGGTCCTAAGTGGGCCCCTAAAATTCGTAAAATTACAAACCGTTGAAAATTGTCTATAATCTTTGTATAAGTGAAATATGTAATGCCTTGAAATCATTTTTTTTTTCTTTTGAGCATACAAAATTATGTGCCAAATTTCAAAATGATCAAAAGATTCTAACCCGTGCTGAAAATCCGCCAAAGTTGCCTCTAAGATTGAAATTTACGGATTTCTACCATAAATGTGAGTCAAACAATAAATATTTTAAAAATGTATCAAACCGGAGTGAATTTATTTTTATTTAATGCATTCTAATACTAAAATGTATCTAGTATTAAGAGACGAAACGTTGGATAGTAATAATCCATCAACACGGTTTGGACCCGAAACTACTAGTTCTATTTTATTTATAGTATTAAAATGATTTAGCTAAAACAAAACGAGCTCAGCGCCAAATAAGAGCTGCTAAATATTGGCGCCTAGCTCGTTTCATTTTAATATTATGAATAAATATTAAAATGCATTAAATAAAAATAAATACAGTTTGATCTGATACATTTTTAAAATGTTTTGACTCACATTTATGGTAGAAATTCATAAATTTTAGTGTAAGGGTCAATTTTGGCGGATTTTTGGCACGGGTTAGAATCTTTTGATCATTTTGAAATTTGGCACATAATTTTGTATGCTGAAAAGGAAAAAAATAAGGTTTCAGGCCCTTTAAGTTTTTCACTTATACAAAAATTACAGACAATTTATGGTAATTTTACGAATTTTAGGGAAGAAGTTTGATTACTCTCATATTTTCAGAATTTTCAAGTAACACCTAAATGAAAATTTTAAGACAATAGTAAAATATACCCTAGTGCCATATAACTTCCATAAATAGGAGTGACATATTACATAAATATAATTTTTTTGAGTGGGAAGAGAATTTATTATTTTTGTTGAATGAAGAGAGATTCATGATGGTCCGTGAATATACTGTATCTAGAAATCTAGAACTGGAATGGATTCATTCTAAACCAGTCGTAGAAAAAGTAATTTCGAAGTTAATTTGCGGACATTGTATGGTTTTTATTTGTCAAAGAATACCATAATAATGACGTGGCTGTATTTGCATGCCATTCCATGTTCTACTTTTTGTGTGCACTATAAAAACCAACAAACATTTTTAATTATTATATACGAAAAACAAACATTTGCGATGAATATATCCTTTCAAAAGCCCTCAAAAGCGAATATATACATTCAAGCATCCAAACTGGCTTATCAATACACGTTGTAGGCATAAAGGCCTGAAAAAATAAAGGATAGTAACGATTATTTTTATCTCTCGCTTTGGTTATCTCTATTAATAATACCAATTCTGATGCAAATGCGATCTATACTCTTTGAACATTTTATATTAACGAGACCCTCGCAAATTTTATAGGAGACAATATGTGAGAGAAAACTATACACAAGAGAGTACACATTTGGATTTATGGTTACGAAAACGTTATACACACATCGCCAAAATTCTTGGCTTCCCAATTAATTTGAAAAGTAAACAAAAATTATTATAACAAATATGTGGGTTCAATTTTACATTTTATTGAAATTTTTTGATGGAATAATTACACGGCCAGGAATAAATTTAAAAAATTGTATCAATTATTTTTTATTGAATAAAATCCAAGTGGTCATAAAATGTGAGAAACAAAGATGTAAATAAATAGTATGTCCTTCTCAGTTCTCAAGCAAAACATTAACTCGACTGTGCATGACAATAAAAAGGTTGTTAATGGATTTCTGCGATATGTTATTCCATTCTTCTTGAGCAGCAACAATTAGCTCCTGATGAACGGGGGATTATCTCTAATCAAAATGGCCGTTTTTAGCATATCCCACACGTTCTCACAAGGATTAATGTCAGGTGAGTTTGCTGGCCAGTTCATTATTTGAAAATTCCCTTCTTGTAGCAAACTGGTTACCCTTCTTGTGCGGTGGGGAGTGGCGTTATCGTCCATAAAAACGAAATTATCTCCAATTTCGTTTCTATAACTAGTACCACTATAATTGTAATAATAAAATTATACAACTGGAATAGTACATTAAAACATTTATTTTTTTATTTATACATTACCTCAAATAGTTATGAAACTGGTAACAAGGCCTAACTTGTTATAAAATATCACAATGAACCTTTTGTAGCACGCGTCCAAGTTTGAAAAAAGAGCCTCCTGCAGCATTTTTTTTTCAATGTCAAAAACGTATTGTACAACTTATGTTTTATAATGTATTTTCTATTTGCGTTAAAAAGTTAATTCTTAGGTTAATTTTGCAAAGTTTTTAGTTGTTTTTGATAATAGTTCAAAGCTGGATTATGCGAAACTGATTTTCGTGTCCCAAAATAACCTTTGTAAAGCGTGAATAGAAAAAACGACTATGGAACGTGGTTATAGTAAAAGTTTGGTTTAAATTAATTTATACTTTGAATTATTTATTGGTCGTTCCATTAATAAAGTATAAAAAAAATTCTATCAATCTCGTCGAAATTTATTAGTAATTCAGTATAGCTAAGCTAAAACCTAGTAATTATAATCCACCTTAAAACGCAAAAAATCTTTTCCCTACGATCCTTTATGAATATGACATTTAGCACACTCTTTTGTTCTTCAGAAAACGCCTTATATCATACTAGTTTGATATTTTTGAATCACCCTAGTTTGATATTTATGTATGTAGGTTTGCCTAATTTTACGTATGTAGATTTGCCTTAAATTACGTTGTAGATTCTAAGAATTTAGCTCACCTCAGTTTGTATGCCATTTTCCACCTTTCATAACAGAATTTTATGATATCTTTTATGTTTTTCAATCCAAATATTTCTGTTTTTTGTCAGTAAATTAATCCTATCCTACGAGTCCACTGAAAACAGCTGACAAATAACTTAAGTAAATTTTTTAAAATGCTTATTTAAGTTTTTTTATGTTGTTTCTTTTTTCAAAGAAATAACTGATTTACAGTCATCAGTTTTTTGACCTTGCTTGATTTTGCTAGGCATATTCGGCAGATTTAAATAGTCTATGCAAAGCAAAAGTTGCTTCCCTTGCCATCAATCAAAACGACTGAAAGATAGGAAATGAACAAACCTAACTCTGAATTTTCATGGACTACACGCTTAGTTGTGATAGTACATTTTTTGATTGACTCGCACGAAAACAGTTTGCAATTAAATTGTTTCTAAAGGACATTCTAAAGTTTAGGAATATTAGGGTGTCCATAGAAAAAAACGTTCAACAATAATTTGTTTAACAAAAATATAAAGAAAAATATTTGTTTGTAAAACTGAAAAAATAATTTAAAAAATATTTATGTTTATTTGTTTTTTAAAAAATGTTTTTCTTGTTCCATGCACTATTCTTTTTTCGATAAAAGAATAACACAATATATTAAAAAAAAATGACGAAAATGTCAAATTTCATTAGTTTTAATGACAGCCAATCACTTTCAATTATTTTACTTTTTACTAGTTCGTAAAATCCAATTCCACGGCCATAAAAAGTCTTATGCAGATCATTTATAAAAATAATGTATAGGAGAGGTCCAAGAATGCTACCCTGGGGTCCCCAACTGTGACATTTTAGACATCTGAAAGGAACTTAATAAAATCTTCAAAAAGTTGAGAGGTAGGACTTCAGCCAACGCAGTGCATGTCCCTTACACCATATCTTTCAAGTTTTTTTTAAACAATCAAAGGCTTTTGATAGAGCTAGTAGTATTACTGATATTTCCTGTTTGTTTTCAAAACCTTCTAGAATACCTAGTACAAAATCATACACTGCAGTGACCGTTGACCTACCCCTCAATTAACCATGTTGTGTAGGTTTAAACAATTTGAATTTATTGAAGAAACCTAGTAATCTTTTACTCATGGCCATTTCAAAAAGTTTAGAAAAAGCAGGGAGCAGGCTTATAGGTCGATAGTTTTCTATCACAGTTGGGTCACCTTTTTTATAAACAGGAACAACAATAACATCCTTGAACCAATCCGGAAAAAATCCAAATAATAAGGAGTTATTTATAATAAAAGTTAAAGGTTTATATATATCATTTTTACAATATTTTAATGAATTAGTTGAAATTTAATTTGTTTAACAAATGTAAATAAATTAAAGAATAGTTAAATATTATAATCATTTAAAAAAAATATTCAAAGTTACAATTAAAAAAATCGTATCCCAGAAATAAAAGCCAGTAGAAAACTTTTGTTTACGCATAAATATTGCTTGACTGACATAAAGTTTCATTTCGATATCTTTAATAACAACGCCAAAAAACGATTGATCTGTCTTAGCTATGACACCCTGTATAATAGGGAACGTTTAAGTATTACGTAACGCAAATTTTGATCATTTTGGACCCCCCCCCTATAACGCTATTTTCCTATACCATTAACATGGGCGTAACACTCCAAAATGACCCCCAACCCCCCCAGGAGCGTTACGTAATACTTGAACGTTCCCATCTTTAAAATTGATCTAAATAATAACTGTTTACTATATTGCTTGTGACATTCATTTAATGTCAACTATCGTTATAATAAAAAGATGGGTTGGTTGAATGGCTAGGAAATGGTTTCACTCACGAGAGGATCCCTAGGGAGCTGTCAGGAAGGATAATGGTCTCGATGTCACTCGGTCTTATTAGCATATATACATATCTAGTGAAAAAAAAAAACTATTTAGGTAATACCCGTCAAATTTAAGGGCACAAATTTAAGGGTTGGCTTGCTCCAGATTGATAGAAATTTCTTACTTCAAGAGTTTTGCGAGAATTGGGTACTATACCTACGTATGGCGAATGTCACTTCCATGTGTTTACACTTTTTCATGAAATAGGCGCCATTTTGTTTTTTTTTAACATTAATTTTAACGTCACTTTTTGCTAAATTTTCAAATGCAACGACCCATTTTCTCAAAAAAAAAAAAACTAAATAAAAAACTTTTCGCAAAAAAAATGAACCGACTTCTATGTCTCTAAAAAGTAAAAAATAAAAAATACTTAAGTCAGTGCCAATTTGCCCATTTCCTAAATTAATTACTAACAATTATTTTTTTATTATTTTATTATTGTTTGCTATGAAATTGGCACCGACTTAAGTATTTTTTATTTTTTAATTTTTAGAGAATAAAAGTCGGTTCATTTTTTTTGCGAAAAGTTTTTATTTTTTACTTTTTAGAGACACAGAACTTGTAGATTTGTAACGTAATCTAAGCTAAATTATAATTGTCTTTCCATCTCGGCAAGCTGCTGAAGTCACAACTCACTGTTAATGCGTTTTGACGTCATTATCTTAAAGATAAATTTCTAAATAATAAAAACAATATTTTTATTTCAGCGCCCAAGAGTCCAACTAAACCTATTTTAAACGAAATACTAAAGAAAATCTTAACTTTAAGCGTTAACTAATAATCAAATAAAGCTTTCACAAAATTTATCATTTTCTCTTGGTATTTTAATATTACAGCACCAGAGAATTAGGTTTAGCGGCATTTAAAATATTTTCAGTGTGCCGTAATATTTGAGTGACCCCTTAATCAAGTTATCCGGCTTATCCGAGTTATCCGATATTTATCTAAAAATTTGGTTTGTAGTTGAACCAAATTAAACCGTTTTTAAGTGAAATTGCGTTTAAATGATTAGATTTATCTTAATTATCCGGCTTACCCGGCATTATCCGAACGTCAAATTGAAACGAGACCACCTCATGAAGGCCCTCTTTAAGTTGCAAAAGTTTCATCAAATTCCGTTCATTCATTCCAAAGTTATGCGGGAACAAACATAAAAAAAATAAAGTCACACGTCGAATTGATAACCTCCTCCTTTTTGGAAGTCGGTTAAAAAAATAGCCTTAAAATTCCCGTACCATTTTATTGCAAATCTACTTAAAGTTTGGGAAAAATAAACATTTAAATCAGCCATTCACAATTTTTTGGGCTTTTGTTACTAAACAAAAGAAAACATAGAAAATATAAGAGAATCTAGCAACTTTTGAAAATGTTTGGACCATTAAATGTTTAGTAGCACACCAACTTTTTAATAGTTGGTAAGTAATTTCATTAACGGAAATTATAGTTCTTTTTATATTTTTGAGATATAGTGTTAAAGTTTGAATATAAATCCGAAAAAGTAGTAATTTGCCACATGGTGACGATAACGATCTATAGCCGAAGGGCCATTCTTTTTAATAATATGACCCAGAAACTCTACTAAACTTATGTAATTGAACAACTACAGGATGTTTTTTTTTTAATAACCTCGTTCTAACTTTTTTAATTTAACCTTACACTGGAAAAAGTAAATTGAATATTTATTTACATATTACATTACATTTTTGTTTAACCCCGTACTATTCTTCTTAATTAAGCATCCCTTAAGTCCAGGACTTGTGTGGGCTAGTAGTAGAGGAAACTACCGGCTTTAATTGTCTTTCGAACCAATTTATAGGGAGTGTCCGCTTCACTTACGCCTTCGCTAAATATCAATTACTAATTAACTGAAAAAGGCAAATCGGCGCCGGTGAGAATCGAACTCAAAATTATCAAAATTATCCAAATAGTCAAAAATAATTTTTTTATGTTTTTGCTAATGTCAAATGATGCAAATTAAATGGGCCGCAGGCAAAATATTTGAGTTTTTCACATCTATAAATGCCAAAATTTGTTAATTTTTAATCGTTTAACGAACAGAGATCTACAATTTTGGATATTACATATGAAAATGCGCTGTAGGCAAAATTTTTGAGCGTTAAAAAAGGCTAAATGGGCAATTATAAGAAGAAACCTACAATAAAGGCCAAATGGCCAAAACCCTTTAAGGATGGTTGACGGATATATTCGACAGTCCCTCCCTCGCCCCCAAGATGTAAAAAATTTTTTCTGGACATAATATTTTCACAATAGAAGAAATATTTAAAAAAGACATAAAATGTAAAATAAAATACACAAAAAAATTATTATCATTTTTTTCCAGACCACCCTCTCACCCAAAATATTAAAAATTGTTTCTGGACATATCTTTTTTATTATTCATAATAGAACAAATATTTAAAAACCACATAAAATGTGTGTTATTTTTTTTCCAGTCCCCCTCTTCCCCAAGATGTAAATAATTTTTTCTGGATATTACTTTTTTATTATTCACAATTGAAGAAATATTTAAAAAACATTATGAGAAGGTATTCTCGCTCATTCGAGACGGCTGGTTTTAACTTTAACACTCTTCTAGTACGTAATCTAAAGAGTATACTGCCCTCCTAAAGAGGAACGCGGCATGTACACCGGACACATGCGGTTTTCGAGCTTAGTATTATTTTACTACGGAGAATAACGGTATGTGCCAATCCTAAGGAAATATGCGGTAAGTGCATCGAAGATGTTATTTGCCGCATTCTTTCTATGTGAAATTTTGTTTTAAAAAGAGAAACAGGATAAAACAAATACAAAAGAATGCAAATTTATGGGTATTTTAGTGGCAGTCAGACAAAATTAATAAATAGATAGATACATTTATTGTTTTTAAAGAAATATACATTTCTTATAAGAAGACAATATTAATATTATTATAAAAAATTGATCAATCAACAAATAAAAAAATACAGAATTACAGAAAATCATAAAAAATATTTGATGTTATAATTTATTTCAAAAATTCACTTGCACGCACAAAAGAATTATACGCTCAATTAAATTTTATTTTAAATATAGATACCAGAAATTAAAAAAAATTTTAAATACCAAAAAGCATAAATATAGTTAGTTTAGATATTATTTCGTTTATTAAAAGATTAAAATCCATGCCAAACTTTTACATAGAAAGAACGCGGCAGGTAACTTCTTCGGTGAACTTACCGCAGATTTCCTTAGGATGTGACTTTTACTTACCTTTATTCTCCGTAGTAAAATAATACTAAGCTCGAAAACCGTATGTGTCAGGTGTACATGACGCATTCCTCTTTAGCAGGGCAGTATAATAGAACAGTATTGCTTAACATACGGTTTATATTGGTAAATGTGGCGTCAGCGCTTTCTACATACGGAAACTAGTACTAATACCAAAATTAGATTTTCCGGGTGTATCGTAAGGTTTGCTGAATGTATTAGACTCTGCCACGAAAACAAAAGAACTTCAAAGCCATAACACAATGGTCCGAAAGCCATAAAATGAAGTCAACAGTCTAATTTTCTTGCTCAAAAGAACTCAATATTAAAATTCCTATTTAAATAACACAGGACCACAAATTTATTCTGTTAATTCACCTGGATGAGAACCATTTTGTAGGTGAATTTTTGGTCGCTGAATATGAATCCGTCGTCCGTTTTGGCCTATCACGTCAGGATTTTTTAATAGGAAAAACCAATTATTTTTTTCCTTTCGAAAAGTTTATTTCGCTTATATTTTCCAATATATATATAGAAACGGCCAAAGATTACACAGGTTTACAAAAAAAAGGGAGGGCTATTTGACCGGACCATAGTATTCCCAGGTATTTTGGCGCCCTGAATCAGATCCCGGGGTCAGTTTTGCCCCATCACGTCAGGAAACGAGATTTCAGGTCATTTGAGGTCAAAATGGTGATTTTTTGGGAGCGGCCCCGGGACAATATCTCGAGCGACCTGTTAACTTCACGGGTAACTGTGTGGGTCTTGAATACTTTCTGAACGTTGAGATGTTGTCCCGGGGCCGCTCCCAAAAAATCACCATTTTAACCTCCAAATGACCTTGAAATCTCGTTTTCCTGACGTGATGGGGCAAAACTGACCCCGGGATCTGATTCAGGGCGCCAAAATACCTAGGAATACCATGGTCCGGTCAAATAGTCCTGACTTTTTTTTTTGTAAACCTGTGTTATTTGTTAACGTTAGCTCTCGACCTTAAAAATTGTAACGCCTACATCTGTCAGATGCGTGCGAATATTGGAGGGTTAATCTGAAGGTATTATATGCCTATATTTCTGAAATCAGCGCGGCGAGATCTATCGACATGAATTTAAAAAAAAATCTAGACGATGACCGAAATTTAACGATTTTGACCATATCTCAGATTTAAAAAAAAGTCATGTCGATAGATCTCGACGCGCTGATTCCAAAAACATAGGCATATAATACATTTAGATTAGTATTTTGGAAATTGTGAGCGAAATCTGATTTTCAAAAAAAAAAAAAAATGGTTTTTCGTATTAAAAAAAAACCTGACGTGATGGGCCAAAACGGACGACGGATTCGTTTTCAGCGACCAAAAATACACATAAAAAACCATATCTGATCCAAGTCAATCGACAGGATAAATTTGTGGTTCTGTGTAATTGATCATTACAAAATTTTAGTTTTAAGTATTTTTAAAGCTTTTAAATTTCATTTTGTAAATGTGCTACTAAATAATTAAAAGTAATTAGTTTTGCTTTCAAACACTAATTTTAATACAAAATATTATTTATTTGAAAAGTGAGTGAAAAATTCAAAATAAATAAATTTAATAACTCTAAAAATAATATTTATTTATTATTAACTGAAATACGAAAGAATATCCTTAATTAATAATTAAATTTTGAAGGTTATGTTTATTTGTTTTCTCGACGGATTTTCATTTAGGGGACAAAATGAAACAAGAAAAAAATTAAAATCTTCGCAGACGCAAAAAGAGTTAAAATTTAGTATACATACACTATAAATACTGTAATTAATCTCCTACTTATAGGCTTATAGGCTGATGGATAAGCAATCTCTTTGATCCTCCTATTTATGTTGACATATACTAGTCCTTATTGTTCCAAATCACTGATTTTCTAGATATTGGCACCAGGATACCAGTTATTTAGGCGCATTACTTCATGATCACATTACAATTCCGTATAATCAGAAAGTTCGTGAATGTTGATTTGACTGAATATTTAGTTAGAAATGGATAGGAAGTTATGATCGTATACAAATGTGCTTTAATTTTTGTTAAAAACACTATCATTCTAAAGTCACGCACTTTAATATTTAAGGACGGACATAAAATGTTGCGTGTTTTTAACAAAAATTAAAGTACAATTGTATAGGATAATAACTTCCAATTTCCCATCTGTTTGTAGCTGAATATTGTTTACTTTTTACAGTGTACTTTATTTAGATGATTTTTGAATGGAGTGAAAGGCTATTTATCGCATTAAATATTTTGGAAAAAATAATAATATACAATGTGTTGCAAAGTGAACCGGACTATGTTTTTTTGCACTTAATTTTTTTACCAATTTATTTCACGAAAATACAGGAATGAAACTTCTCGTAAATACTGATTTTTCTAGATATGGTTAAATTCCTGATAACACAGGCGCACAAAAAAAAGACCCACCTATCCTTATGTATTTTGAGATGCTGAACACGAATCTGTCATAAAAAATGCACTTCTTTTTCTCATCTTTTTGCTACCCTGAAAAAACAGGTTAAAATGGCAAAAATCTCATATTATTTTAGTGTTGCAAAAAAATAAGCCTATGAAATGCTTTTTTTATAACAGACTCGTGTTCAGCATCCCAAAATACATAGGTGGGTCTCAACCCCTGCACAGACAACTTTTTTTTGTGGGCCTGTGTAATCTATTGATATTCCATTGTGCGGTATATACCTGAATATTATTATTGAGGACGGCATTATATTGAATATTTCGCCTTACGTTATAACAAAACCACATGTTAGTAAATTGGTATTATTGTTATTAAAGCTATATCTTGTAGGAATAGTGGAAACCTCACTGAAACCTATTTCTTTTATTTGAATGCTCTCTATCTCTGTTTCTCTGCGCTTTAACAAGACAATCAATTCATAAAACATTATATTTTTCAAGTATAAAGTTTTATATTTTAAACTAAACATGTGTAATTTATTAAAGTAACTATTTAATCATTTGATGTATGGGAGGATTGGTGTAGTGGTCTACCGCGTCTGTACATGACAAGTCTACTACAATTAGCGTGAGTTCGATTCTCTCTGGCGCCGATTTGCCTTTTTCAGTTAATTAATAACTGAAATTTGGCGAAGGCGTAAGTGAAGCGAACTCTTCCTATAAAAACTGGTTCGAAAGTCAGTACAAGCCGGTGGTTCCCTCTACTACTAGCCCACACAAGTCCTGGACTTAAGGGATGCTTAATTAAGTAGAATAGTACGAGGTTAAACAAACATGTAATGTAATTTGATCATCATTTTGTCCCGATTAAAAAAAAAATTAAGACGAGCATAATTAAAAATTCACAAAACAAGAGTCGCGTCGTGACGTGTCGTCGTCGAGACTTTTGATTAGGAATCGAGACTTCTTGACTTGATTAATATTTTCTCTTTTCATACAGCTACCACTTAAACGTTTCAGGTAAGATCTATACACTCACCTATAGAAATTAATGTTAATAATAAATGAAAAATAAACTTTAGTGCCTTATAGACGGCAAACTATTTAAATCTATAAAGAAATTGCACTGCCTTCTATAAGGCACTAAACTTTAATTTTCATTTATAATTTGATTTGCCGTGTCGGTGCTGGCGTCGAGATAATTTTTTGTCCGCCTGTGTATCTAGATATAGATAATTCTTATAAAAATACAGGTCTGCCAACGTCCAATGTTGTACTTTTTGTGCAACATTAGATGTGCAACAATCTGTGCGAAAGCCACCATACCAATATGTGAAGCGCCAGGCCGATATGAGGTTGTAATCGATACGTACATAAAATGCGTGGGGATTACTAAAAACGACAAATTCTTATTTAAGTGCTTAAAAACAGGTAAAATTGTTATTGTGCCACAATATTTTCTTATTAGTTTGTTAATTTTTTGTAATTTTGTTCTTTACAATATTTAGGACATGGGTTCCTAATATTGTCAGTTAGCGATCATTTTTAAAAAGCAATAATAATTTTTTTGAAGCTCCTGCAGTTTTTTTTATTTTTTACCCATTAGAATAAAGATATGTTTATGTTTAATGTAGTAAAGTTCAGGTGATTACAAATAAATTTTAATGCAGTAAAAAATAAAATGTCTAATAGTAAATTTAAGTCCAAGGTGTAGTGGAAGTAAACAAAAGAATCGTGCAGGCGGCAGCGGACGCGTGATTTTATTTGTTAAAACTCTCGAATGTTTCGAGAGTAGGAATGAAGAAAAATTAAACAGGTCAGTACGTGAGCACTTGCGGTGAAGCATACAATGCATTGCAATGGACCGACATACAGAAATATTTTGTTTTGAGTCCTACCCTGTCACTAAATCCCTTGTAATCACGTGCGTTTGTTTATTACTGCTGCATCTTGAAGTTGAGTATATATACTATAACATGGCAATAATTGACACACCTACCTTAGATATCTCCAATGTTTCAATTCATTTAAAAAATATAACAATATTTCATATTTCGTAAGACAGTAATATAAACCATATATGGTACAGAAACTTCTTCTAAGTTGGAAAGTTTGTGCATAGATAGATGTATTTATCTTTAAGAAACGACTTTTCGTCATTGACACAAAATCTTAAAATAAAAATGAATCCTAAGTTTTCGTATTCCTAGACAATGCTTCTTACTTGCTTCACTCTTTGTTAAGTTACGGCACCTGTAGATCTATTAATATAATAATAGGCATACTATAATAGTTGACATAAATAAATACTATTTTTTTTTTCATAAAATTATTTCTTTTTTCAAAAAATGATTATTTTTTCAAAAAGAAAAGTTTAAAAAAATAAAAAATAAATAAAAATTAATAATTATTGATTTGTTCTTTTTTTATAGTTTTCACCGATATTTACTAAATGAATCGCAGTCAGTAACTTTGTGTAGGAATCATATGATTAAAATTTGAGGTATTTATCTTAAAGGGTTCTCAGTTTATCGTGTTCAAAAATTTTCTAGGATAAAGTGACAGAATTTTTATCTGGAAAATCAAGGTAAAAATAACAACAACTTTTTAAAATTTTTTACTAACGCGAGATTTTACTGTTTAAATATAAATATATTACCATACTTTTACATGCAATTAGGTTTTAAAAGGCTTTAAACTTAGATAGTTTTTAATAAAATAATGCATTTCTTATTTATTAAAGCACAAAATATATAAAAAGGCAATTTATTACTACTTCTAGACTATAAATTTAATTATCCAGAACAGAAACGAAAAATAATGGTAAAGTACTGTAATTTTAAGCAATACACTATTCTTTGTTAAAGGTATTATTAATCCTTTTCAGAATGCTTTTATTGGAAAATATTGAAAAATGTACCAGATAGTATCAGATTTATATGATAATAATAAGCCGTGAAGATATGTAATGTGAAGCTGTAATTTTTTTTCCTGGTAACCTTTTAAATAATTTATATTTTATTGACAATTTTGCTTTTATTTATTTTATGTAACTTTTTTTAAATAGATATTTTTCGTCTTTGATGCGATTGATTAATTTAAAATTTAATTTGGTTTAATAAAAGTAATTTCTCCTGCAAAAATAAGGTTGGCAAACGTTTTCTCCCATTTTTTTAAATGTTTAACCCTACATATATTTTTTATTTTTGGTAACATATTTTCAATTTTAATATAAAATTAATATATCCCATCCCATCCTCGTCCTTCACAGATTTTGCAGTTATAAGGTTCTAAAACGTTAAAAAATAAGAAAAATATAACACAAAACTAAAACTTTGTAATTTTTTAGGTAAAAAGTAAAACTCACAACATATTATCTGAAAAAAAAAACAATTTAAATTAACAAACACCAGACAAAATAAATACTTACCTTTACCTAAAATCCATAAAACAATAGGACAGAGATGTGCTACTTACCTAGGTCCAAAAGTGTACAATTTATTGCCGGAAAATATAAAAACTGCGTCACATATAAATTTGTTTAAAAGGTTATGTAAATACTATATACTGCAGAGACCTAGACAGTTTGTTAATGACCAAATTGATCTGAAAAATATCTAGTGAAACGTAATTTAATTACTTATTTTTAATTGTTGTGTTAGATGAAGTGTTTCTCTTATTTAGTTCATATTTTAATGATAAAAATGCGCCTTACCTTCTTTTTCCTTTTTTGATAAAAAAAAAAAAAATAAACAAAAACAAAAAATAATTATTAATAAAAAAAAAAAAAGAAATAATAAAAAAAATGTAAATATTTTAGTTTTAAATTTATTTTTATTTTAGTTTTAAATTTATTTTTATTTAAATGTGCACATGTACATCACGTATATATATTTTTGTTTTTACACGTTCAAATGTTTATGCATTTTAGTGTAAAATAGCATATTTATTGTAAAAAAAAAAATTATATTATGTAATTTCTAGACCAATAAATATTATTATTATTATTATTATTATTATTATTTATGGAATCTAAAGCCAAAATGTAACTTTTTTCTTCATAGTAAAATTACATAAAAATGTATAAGACTCCAACCTATTTAAAAAAAAAATACTATTTATTTTTAAAATATATAATTTTGAGTGTTCATTTATCAATTTTTATTAATAATAATAAACGTCATTTATTGTACTACTAACAGTCTTACCAATGGCCATCGACCGAAGTCCTTCAGCCTGTGTTTACATTTAATGTAAAATTAAGTATATAATGAATATAAAATATAAAAAAAGAAACAAAGGTATATATGTGTAAAAAAAAACTTAACAAGTTTAGGTTCCTATACATAGGTTAATATAATACTCCAACCTATTTAAAAAAAAATCCTTACTATTTATTTTTTAAATATATTTTTGAGCGTTCATTTATCAATTTTTATTTCAGTGAATTGAGGACTCTATTGTGTCGATATAGATGCAATTTATTATCTTGTTTAGAGATTGATGAAAGTGAGACTTAAGTTATTATACTCTACGCAAACATCAGGTTTTTATGAGACACGAGAATAGTATATTGTAATCCTAGGCAAGAAAGTGACTTTTTTCCAGGCCGAAAGAAGAAATGGCCAGGCGAGACGAAGTCGAGACTGGCCACTTCATGAGGCATGGAAAAACACTTTCTTGCCATGGTTTACATATTATTTTTTATCCTACACATTTTTTACTTCCCCCAAGGAAAGTCATGTGTCAGAAAAAATAAATATTTTTAAAAAATTTAAAAATTTACATTTTGAAAATAAATGAAAAAAAACTATAAAAAATATGTTGGGACAATTTTTTGTATTTTAAAAACAAAGCATTTAAATTTTATATTTAGGGCACTAACTAAATTTAAGTAAAACGAAAAGCCTTTCTGACAAAATGTTGATAGCGCCACCTGTTGGGATATTTATTAAATTATTTTCCAGCCTAGCCTGGCAAAGATATTTTCTCGCCTAGACCGGCAAAACTACGCTTTCTCGTCTCTAAAGAGACGTCAAAATCGAATTTTTAAATTATTTTCCAGCCTAGCCTGGCAAAGATATTTTCTCGCCTAGACCGGCAAAACTACGCTTTCTCGTCTCTAAAGAGACGTCAAAATCGAATTTTCAACTTGTGTAGGATAAAAATTAAATTTCTCGTCTGGATTGTCGAGTAAAAACACTTTTTTCTGATTTTTCATATGCGCACCCCTTCTATGTTATTTCAATTAAAACACTATGCTTGCATGCCAAATTTTAGGTTATTTAAACATTTTTTTGACCCCCGCCCAACTCAGTTAACTGAGTTAATTATAATAATGAGGTATTTGTATTGTTTACTTTCTTATATTGTTACAGTTTTACAGACAAAATAGGTAGTGCAGATATATAATGCTACGCCCTCCATTATATAGGTAGGTACTATTCACATATATTGAATTTTCCCAAATAACGCAAATTCAAAAAAAAAAAAATTTAAATCCAATTTGTTTACTCTTTGAAAATCTTTTTTTTCAAATTTTTTTCGTTTTCAAAAAAAAATTGTTAAATTTTTTTTTTATTTTTTTTTATTTTATTTTTTTTTTTTTGAAGTCGCGTATTTATAAAAATGCAATTTACCATCCACTGTAAATAGTAAATAATGGAATGTGTAGCATTACATATCTTTAGAGTCTGTTTTGCCTTTAAAACTTTAACAATGATTTTAATATCGCGTAAAAACGAACTATTATGCGTGTCTGAAATAGACTGCAGTGACTCATTTGCGAAAGTGTGGTAAAAAGCGAGGATCATACCAATTCGGGTGCAGTTCGCGTAACTCCGTCTGAGGGGAATCCTTTATACGAGAGCAGCATAATACGTTTTAGGTATGAGTCTCTGCAGTCTTCTTCAAACACGGAGAATAGACATGATAGATAATGTACGTTCAGGACGGTTGATTTTACTATGCAACCCTCCTGGCGTGTTTATAAACAATAGTATAGGGGGAAGAAGTAACAATATTGCTCAGAAAAAATGTATTAATTTTAGAAAGAACCTATTCTAAAACAAATGTTATACAAATATTATTTTTTCCCACGTTTTATGTTATTTCGTAAAGAAAACCATTTTTAAGAGAAAAACATAATTAATAAAGAATCCGTTGCGAAGAGTTTATGTTTTGGATTACGAAGCATAACATATTTTCACAGCTTATTTTTATTGAAATCGCCGAAAAACGCCTTTTAAAAAATCGTATATCGTTATTCGCTTGTTGTTATAAAAGAAAGATATTATGAGATATTGCTCATATATGTGAACTCATATCAGAAAAGGGCATTGGACTGCTGTTAGGAAAAATCAGAAAAATGCGTTTAAGTCGGTGTTAAATTTTTAATAAATAATTATTACGATATTTCTAATATTAAAAAAAAACTAAATATTTAAAAAATATGGGTCCAAATTTTTTAATAATACATATACGGTGTATTTGAAGTAGGGTCCAAAAGTTTAAGGAGTGATTTTACATCAGAAAATATTACAAACAGTTCCTATAAACATATTTTTAAAAATGCGTCGTATGGAGCTAAGCCCCTTTGAAAGTGGCTAAAAAATTTGGTTTTTATTTAATATATCTGGAACCGTTTGAGATATTGCAACTAGGTTTTGCACGTGAACTAATCTTAATAAGGTCCATCTTTGTATTTAATTTTCATATACTTATTTTTTATCAAGGGTGTGTGAAACGGATCATGAGCTTTTTGTCCTAAAATTTTTTCTTTGTAACTTTTATAGAATATGATTCCTTAGGTCAAAATACATAAAAAAGGTACTCTTGTTCTAATACTGTAGAATTAACCGTTATCCAGAAAAATTAATTTGAAGGTTAAATATCACGGTTTTAAGAGCGAAAAATTTTGAAAGCCGAAATTTCAGTGGTTTAATTTAAATCAGTAAACGTATTTATGAATAGCCTTGGTTATAAAATTACTCATTCTGTAATCTTATCATTTAAAATAAACCCTGCTTGCACAACAGTGTTCATATAACTTTAAAACCAACAAACAAGGCTCCTTTGTGGCAAAAGTATAAATATCAGCGTGTCATCTTTTATTTATATCAAAATCTCTACTCTCTCATTTTCGATTTAACTCGTATGCTAGGGGATTTGTGATCTTTTATTGGAGTCAGAATAAATTGCAAAAAATACGGCATTATTCCTTTTTAATAAATTTTAAAATGAACTTTTTTACTTTAGAATGACAACTTTTTTATGAGGAGAATAAATCCTGCAAATAATTACGCAGATAAAATAACTGCATCTATAGATAGTATACTACTAGTAGTATTCCCTTTAATAATAATATTTATTTTCAGAAAAAGACTTTATTTTTTTATATTTTAAAGTACATTAAGTAAAAAAAAATGTGAAAATATTTATGCAAATATTTTATTATACTGGGTGTTTCAGGAAGGTGGTTCACGTCTCTTAACTTTTTTACTTTTTTGGGTAGGATCTTGGAATTTGCAGAAGCTATATTATTTAAGACTTTTTGACAATGAATTTTTTTGGCACTTGTGGTTTCGCCGGAAATGAATCAAACTTTCGATTTTTAAGTGGAACACTTTGTATATTTTTACATATTTTGATTCAGAAATCAATTCTGAGTGCAACTATGTATCATTGTCAATTTTTGACAGAACATGTAATTTTTTAATAAACTTGAAGTGTCACTTTTTGCCCACACCCACAGGGTGTATTTAAAAATCAAGTTGAGGAAATTTCCGGGGAAACTGGAACCGAAACAAAAAAGAATAAATCCGCCATTTTATAGCCGTTTTCAAATTATATAAGTCACTTAAGATTCGTTTTTATAAATAAAACTCACCCGGTATATATGTATACTACAGTGTGGTATTACCACACTGCTATTATATATGGTCTATTTTAACGACTGCTTTATTGAAAAAGACTCGGCTTTATTTTAAAATAACTGTCACGACCGCACGGACTTCATTTATTCTACTTAAAGGCCATCCTAAACCAGTTTAATATTAAATAATTTGCAGCAGTTTCTTGTGCATGTGCTAACCTACATTTAAGCTTAAATATACTTCAAATGTTTTTTTATATGTACTAAATTTTCTATGTATATTAACAAGAATTTATTATCTAACTTTTATGTTTTCAGTAAAAGTTTTGCATTCCAAAAGAGTCAAAAAGCAAAGCCATTATTTTAGTTTACCGTCATTAAAAAAAAACGAATTATAGTTTTAAGGTTGGTCACACATTAAAATACCCTCAAACTAGAAATAAAATATAGAAATCTTATTAAAAAAAATAAACGAAATTTCTTTTTGAAAGTATCATTTTAACAATATCCAGAGGTAAGTGAATTTTTCTGTGAGGTCGTATTTTGTGGACCGAAGCGGAGCTTTTAAACTTTAAAAATCTATTTTTTTTTGTATTCTTTGAATATAAATAAACATACAAACACAATTTTACAACGATATCTTTTTTCTTTCTATATATAAAAAAATGTTGAAAAAAGATTATATTTAAAATTTGAAGGTAGAAAATTAAAATCGTAAAAACAAAGATTCCTAGTTAATAAGTTTTTGTTTCATACCTACCTTACTACAAGAAAAATTGTAACTTTTACACAGTAACCAAGTTAATAATTGACTCACCAAAGAACTACCCAGTTATCCAATTATCCAATTGTCCAATTATTATTAATTTTTTCAAAACAAATAGGCATATATTTTCAGAAATACATAAACTAGGTATACGTTTGTGTAACAAACTCTTTCTTTTCATGTTACCCGAAGTATCATACCAAAAAGTGAATAATGGAAATTGTACAATACCACTCATTGTACAGTCAAATTAATTGCTTTATAGCAAACGGAAATCCAAATGTATCCCAAACAAAGCGACGGGACTTGTCCCGGAATCGTCGGGAATAAATTAGGAAAAAAAGCATGAAGGTACCGGAAGCACTGAAGAAATACTTGAAGGTAAACGGAAACGGAAAAAGAGTCGAAAAAGAAAGCCATTGTGTAAGCGAACTGCCACCCAGGAGAAACATTATGCAAAGTAGGTGAAATGCAAGAGCACCGTTTATCCATCTCACGTTAAAAGTAATTGAATGCATTTAAGCGAAAGTTTAATACCGTCATATGGGGTAAATAAGATAAAGATTAATAGTGTCGATTTTCTGGAATATTTATGCTTACATCGCGTATCTGGATAACTAATATAATTAATTTTTTACTCTATTTCTTTACTTAAGAAAAAATAAATAAAAACTAGTCAGGGAATAAACACTTTAGACTGGCCCCTGAATTTAAACTAAAAAAATCTGGTTGGGCTAAATGCAAAACAACTACTTTTCTGGTTGGTGCAACCAGAAATTTTGTTGTGCTTTTAAAACCTAAGTTTTGTTTCTCGTAACTGCTAGTTGTGTTGTTGCCTATACCAGATTTTTGGTTTTAGGAACCAGAAAAATAGTTGTTCCGTATTTAACAATTAATCGGGTTGCAATCAGATTACTTTTTCGGTGTAGGCGCGTGTTAATGTCGAGAAACCTTTTAAAAAATATGTTTTTTTATTTTAGCCAAACATTCAGAATAATGTAGTGTGGGTGTATTTTTTTCCTTTGGTTGGGCAGCCAACATGTTAGTATTAGTAAACAAACATTCCTAGGGATTCCAAATATACCCAGCACATTGTGTTAAAATAACTCTGCACGTATTATTTAAAATTAGAAGTTGTAGTAAGTAATATTGAGTTTGTATACTTCCTTACTGTGCTGACAACCAAAAAAAATAGAAAGTTTTTGAGTTGTGACATTTGCTTAGTTTACACCATGGGTACTATATTTTAAGTTCAGGTACTTTTTATCTATCTATATCTGTTTACAAGATTTTGTAAAATAAAGTACCCGTGGTGTAAACTAAGCCATTATTGCACCAAATAAGCCAGTAAAGCAAGGTAAATTCACTAGTGAATTTTACAAAATTTATAACTAGTTTTTAAAGAATATATATTGAAATATTACATTTAAAAAACTAAAAATTTCATTTTTATTTCTGAAATTTAAAATATAGAAGTTGTAAAATTCAATTTATTTTTGTAAATGTTTTGTAATTATCACATTAAATATATAAAAAATTCAATTTTTATTCTGGAAATTTACAATTAACAATTTGTAAAATTTAGATATCTATTATTTAAACAAATAAACAGTATGTATTATGTAAATTGCTTTTCACAACTTTTTTGTAAATTTCCCGAACATGTTATGTCCACAAAATTACCCACGATACGTTTGGGAATTTTACAAATTCGTTTTTACAGAGATTGGGATGTGGGGATGGGGATGTGGGAGATTAGCTCAGCGGTCTAAGGCATCGATATAACGTTGACACTGAGCTATGATCGTGAGTTCAAACCTCACTGGCGCCGATTTCCTTTTTCAGTTAATTAATAATTGAAATTTGGCGAAGGCGTACTCCCTAGATATATTGGTTCGAAAGTCAATTAAAGCCGGTGGTTCCCTCTACTACTAGCCCACACAAGTCCTGGACTTAGGGGATGCTTAATTAAGTAGAATAGTACGAGGTTAAAAATAAACATAAACATAAAAATAAACATAAACATAAACAGTGTATACATTATTTTAAGGTTATTAAAAAAAAACATTTTTCCAAATATTATTTTGATTAAAATTTATACTCCAATAAAACAATTGAACTCACATGTTTCGAATGTATTGCATTTTATGCCAAAAATTTGTAGTTAAATTCATGTTACATTCTGGCTGTTGAGTGATGTAATTATATTATAATGGACACTAATGCACCAATAAAACTTTAATTATATCTGCTTTTTCCATCAATTGATGATTTAAATTGATTTGAATTAACAATTTTTTTTTATACAAGGTGATTCAGAAAGGGTTAAAAATTTTTAGGGGTAATATTTTAAAGATAAGATAAGATAAGATAGATAAGATAAGATAAGATAATTTATTATTAAACCATTTTTGATACAACAAAGTATATATGGTAAGTCAAAACAAAACAACAAAATATTATTTTACATAAAGTACTAATATAAATAAATTAAAATATTTAAAATTGTATTAAAATTAAACAGAAACGTGATTTTGTATATTATCATTTAAATAGTCATCGTCAGAATAGTACACCTTCTCTATAAGAAAACTTTTAAGTTTTCTTTTAAAGATACTAAAATTATTAATATTTTTTAATTCCATAGGCATTTGATTATATAGTATTATGCCACTATAAGACGGGCAATTTTCATATAAGACGGTTTTGTGTTTTGGTACTATCAAATTCTTGTGCCTAACGCCTAAACAATAGTTGAACTTTTTTATATTGGTTTTTACAAACAAAATTGTTTTAAAAATGTAAACACATGGTAACGTCATGATTCAGCGACCTTTAAATGTATCCTTGCACGAATCCCTAGATTTTAACCCAAATATAAGCCTAATAATCCTTTTCTGCTGAATAAACACTCTATTACTACTCGATGCATTACCCCACAGTACTATATTGTAAGCAAGGTGACTGTATACTACTGAATAATATACATTTACAAGGGCATCTGTATCAAACATAGGTTTAACTCTACAAACAGCAAAGAATGATGTATTTAACCGCTTACAAAGTGAATTTATGTGGCTAGTCCATCTCAGATCATCATCCAAAAGTATTCCCAAAAATTTTGTACTGGCAGAAGGCTTGATTTTATAGTTGGGCAAGTTTACTTCTAGATCGGCGTTTTTTAGTTCTGACCGTTTCCCATTACGGAAACAAACATATACGGTTTTTTCAGCATTTAAAATAAGCTCGTTTTTTTGACACCATTGTGTAAAATCTTGCACAACTTGTCTTAGGAGAAGTTTAAGTTCCGACAGAGTCTGCGCTAAATAACGTTATTTTACCGAAAATATCGGATATAAAACACACCGGACTTAAGACGAGATATTTTATCCGATTTTGACCGGTTAGTGCCCCACCTGTTAGAAGGAGTATAACATCTTAACAAATGCTTTTAAGGATTGTTTCATCATGATTTGTCAAAATCTCTGTCGGTGTGGAAAATACTAATCTATAATATTAACAAGCCGTTTGATATGCATTTTACAATATGCTCTTTACTAATGGTATCTATATTACATTTTCTCTCGATATAATTCCCAAAGTAATCCCTATAGTATACAGTAAATAGAGGCCAAAAAAGGAGGCGTACCCTACAAAAGGCCCGGTAGTTCTAGGTTTTTAATATGTTGTGTATTAGGCTGGGTAATTTTTTCGACTTTATCTGAGCATCTTGCAAGGGATTAAAAAAAACTGTATAATTCGGTTCTGGACTATTGTTGTGTGAAATTAGGTTTCTTAAGTTAACAAAAAACTTGAACTCAGACGGACGAACGGACAGACGGATTTTTTTCAAAAATATTTATAGGTCGATAAAAAGTCGATAAATATATTAGGTACTATACTATGTATATATATTATTTTTTTCTGGGCTAGTTTTTCATGATTTTGGAATTAAGATTAACTATCGTATAATCATGAGACTTCAAAGGGTAGAAAAACGACTCATTATATATTGTTATTTCGCATAACTCCACGTGGATTATAAATAACCAACTCTTATACATTTTTTTATATTAAGATATAAATTTAATCACAAACTATAAAAATATAGATATTTTTAATAACGTTTTATTAAAAAAATACTGGTAACGAAACGTTAAATGTACGTAGTAAATCGTCAATGATATCGTAATACGCTTTCAAGGCGTCCTTTAAGTAAAGGACGCCTTGGAGCTAAGCAAAAAGATAGTTTTTCTCTTAGCTGTTAGACAACTGGATATGTAGGCTGTATAGGTTAGGTAGATAAAATAATTATTATACTACTATTAATCATACCCAGTCTGTCAATTCAGTGCTCTTATAGCAAACAGCAAAACACAATTTTTTCGAATAGCAAGTATTGCAGTATCACCGACGATATTAAAAATAATGAAGGATGCGGTACATTTAAATATTATGCAAATATTCATTTTCTTTTTGCTATAAATTATAAAGTTAAGAGAACCTTGACAAAATAAATAAATTTATTTTAAATAATACTGTAAGTTTAAATTATTTAAAAACTTAAACTCACGCAAACAATTGTTGAGGCCAAAAATAACCTTAACATAAATCAGGCAATTTCTGGTAATTTAAAGTAGTTTGAAATTTTTATGTTCTAGAATAGCGGAAAACTAAAAATTCATTAAAATAATTACTGAAATAATGTAATATTTTGCATTCTATAGTATATTTTACAGTTTTTAACCGACTTCCAAAAAGGAGGAGGTTATCAATTTGACTTTTGTGACTTTGTTTTTTTATGTTTGTTCCCGCATAACTTTGGAATGGATAAACGGAATTTGATGAAACTTTTTGCAACTTAACGCAATTTCACTTAAAACCGGCTTAATTTGGTTCTAGTACCAGCCAAATTTTTAGAGAAATATTGGATAACTCGGATAAGCCGGATAAATTTATTAAGGGGTCACTTAAATATTACGGCACACGGAAAATCTTTTAAATGCCGCTAAACTTGATTCTCTGGACCTGTAATATGAAAATATCAAGAGAAAATGATAAATGTTTGTGATTTTACCAAAAGTCGTTGTTTGATTATTACTTAATGCCTAAAGTTTAACAAGATTTTCGTTTAAAATAAGATTGGTTGGAGTCTTGGGCGCTGAAATAAAAATATTACTTTTATTTTTTAGAAATTTATCTTTAAGATAATGACGTCACAACGCACTAACAGTGCGTTGTGACGTCAGCAGCTTGCCGAGATGGATAATTTAGCTTAGATGACGTTACAAACCTACAAGTTCTGAACCGACTTCTATGTCTCTAAAAAGTAAAAAATAAAAAATACTTAAGTCGGTGTCAATTTCACAGCAAACAATAAAAAAATAATAAAAAAATAATTGTTAGTAATAAATTTAGGGAATGGTGAAATTGGCACCGACTTAAGTATTTTTTATTTTTTACTTTTTAGAGACATAGTTTTTTAACCACATTAATGCTGGCATGTCATCTTAAGTGGAATACTTGGGTTTGTGGCTTAAATAACTGAGCGTTAATTATATAAAATTTATTTAATTTAATTATTTTAATAGAAAATTCTTCATGGATTATGATTTAAGTTTTTAGTTGGCTTTAATAAGCTTAGTATTCAGTTATTACTGACAAAATAAATCTCTTTTACTTATTTTAGGGTTTTATAAAGCCAGTCTTAATTATTAATTACACAGGAAAAATTTAACGCAGTTATAAGTTATATGATTGTTTAAAAGTAACTAAGTCTTTAGTGTTTGAGACTAAAGTTTTTTTGCTGAGACGGAGTCGAGGCAAAATATCAGTCGAGAACACTTAAGACAGATCGCATTCGTGGTGCATAAACTATTTTGTATACTACCTTAAGCTAATAACTCTAAATAAATGGATTGGAAACAGGTAAATAATTTCTTGGCCACCAAGCTCTCCTGACCTATCGCCACTAGGTTTTTATATGAGGAAGGAATAGTTTACCAAACATAACCTACTGACCTAGAGGTCTTAAAGACACGCATTACTAATGCTTATGCGACTATTAATCTGGATATGTCATATGCAGCTTGCAGACGAAATGTAGTGTCACGATTTGAACAGTACCTATGTACATAGTTGAAGATGGTGGTCATTTCGAGCACTTTATGTCATCTGGACGTAGTGAATGTTAGAATTTGGCAAATAACACGATTAAGATACCTTTATTTTTCAAATATAAGATTTTTTTCAATATATTATTTTTTTAATTTGTTTTTTATTTTAATGTATATCTCCGAAGCGGCTTATCCGATGTTAAAAATTAAAAATGAGTGCTAATCAAAATAAAAATAACAATGCATCACATGACCCATATTGCTATTTGAGATTTTAAAGTTGGGGTTGCTGAAGGTTAGGTGGTGAGTTTTAGAACCTTACCGATTAAATAAATAGAAAGCTTACAGAAAATATCTAATTGACCTTCTTCTTAGATTTTTGATATCTCTTACAGTTTTCAAGATAATACCTGTAGGAAAGTTAATGGGACACCCTGTATATACGTATATATACAGTGTGGTCCAAAAGTCACCCCCCCTTTTAAATTTTGAACGAGTTGAGATATCGACTTCAAATTTAGAACTCTTAAATAAGACAACTTATATATTATATATAATGATGTATCACACGACCCCCCTTTCTATTTAAAAAAATATCCCCCCATGCCCCCCTGCCCACATTTTAAGAGCTGAAAGTATTAAATATATGCTAAAAGATAGTTCAAGTTGTCTTATTTAAAAGTTTAAAAGTCGATATCTCAACTGGTTCAAAAGTTAAGAGGGGAGGGGGGTGACTTTTGGAGCACTCTGTATATAAAGGATAATATTTAATTGGCCGTTGTTGGTTTGACTTGTTGCAAAAAGTGATACGACTTGTCGAGTTGGGGAGCGTATTCATGAGGGAGTTTGAAGCACGGCAGGATAATTTCGGAAGTAGAGGATCATTTTACGAGAACGTCGGGTAAAGTTTAGTGCTTGTTAAGGGCGCCGTTTTCCCGACCTCTGCGTCGTCCCTCGGCCCCCGACGCCTTGTTTGTTTGACACTTTACCGACGCGATTAAAGGATAATCGCCCGGTGATTTTCATAATCGTCAAATTGGCCTTTTGGTCATTGAGATGCACCTTTATACACCAGGGCTGTCCAGTGTACAGCGTCTATTGAAAAGTGATATGTATGTAGAAATTTAGAAATTTTGCTTTTATAAACTTTTATATATAGGAAAGTCGCCTGATTTCGGATACTATTTACAATTTATACAATACCGCCTATATTACTTTTTGTTATTTTTTTTTTATATAACAACATACAACTTATTTTAATGAACCATGATTTATTATGAAAATAATTTTATTACTGTTTTTTTTTCCAAATAGAATGATTAAAAAAAAACATGCTTTTTTGTGCATTTGAAAAAGTGTTTCTAATTTCGGAAATATCCAATGTTTTTTTTTAAAAAGTAGATCTGGATCCCATTGCTTATATTTCTTGTTATTCCTTGACATTTTGATTTGAAAATAAGTAATTTAATCTCGAATTTAATCATTAATATTTTTTTTACGAATACTATGGGAGCTATATCTTTTGCCATTTGCAAAAAAATAACTTATTTATTTTATATAGGCATGGAGCAAGGGAAAAATGACGGTGGCCTTAGAGTAAAGAAAAAACAACACTAAAACTAAAAAATGCCAACTCAGATCCTGTCAACTCAAAGGTATTTTTCTTTTCAATGATTAGATTTATCTTAATTATCCGGCTTACCCGGCATTATCCGAGCGTCAAATTAAAACGGGACCACCTCATGAATGCCCTTTAAGTTGCAAAAAGTCTCATCAAATTCCGTTCATTGGTTCCAAAGTGATGCGGGAACAAATATAAAAAAAAAAACACGTCGAATTGGTAACCTCCTCCTTTTTGGAAGTAGGTTAAAAAGGAGTGCAAAAACAGGTATTTACAAGTATGGTCGTAGAAAACAGATTTTGTTTTATATTCGTTATTAAGTAGAAATTACTAAACTAACTCGATGTAGAATTTCTGAATTTTGGACAGCCTTATTCTCAAGGTATAAGTATAGAACATGTCATTGACAAGCTTTATTATTAATGTTATTATAGGCTAATTCGTTAGTATTACCATAATAACATTATACTGTTATTGTTATTTGGCCTTTTAAGTTATTTTAACGCCAGTACCATATTGTACTCTACTTAGCATTTGGAATTTTAACAAGTTAATCAACTGAACAGCCCCATAAGGGTTTTTTTTTATCACCAGAAACCACTTAATTTATTTAATGAATTTAAGATTTTAACCTCATTATACACTCACTGTCTTATCATAAGACTCGTATGGAACCGGAAAATCGTAAACCAAAATGACACACATGATATGTGCCAACTATTCTCACAAACCACAGCAGAAATCTCTACTATTAAACCAGTGAATAATACAGCAGGGTGGTGCAAAATAAAATTTATTTACTTAATCGTGTTTATGTGTCGTGGTTAGAAGGCCCTTAAAGTAAAAATTTATAGTCAACCCTGAGGGGTACTTTTAGGTCCCTAGAAACCCTAAAATCACTCAAATATCTATAAAATTCGTATTAAATCAGACCTACTGTTTGTAATTTTATAAAATTTAAAACTCTTGATACCTATATATTTTATAAGAATAAGCATGCAAAATGTCAGCCTGATCAAAAGTTTCTAACCCGTGCCAACAAGGCCCCGAAATTACCCCTAAATTCCGAAAGAGTGCATTTTCTATTAACTGACGAATTATAAATATTAAATATAAAAAAAAATTAAGACACATTTTTTTATATATAAACCTGTTATAGTACATGGGCATGGGGTTAAAACGCCATTTAATATCAACATTTTAACAAAAATCGAATCAAAATGTTGATGTTAAATGTCGCTTAGACCCCATACTCGTTGCGTAGATTATCGTAATGTTTTAAAATGACCAAAACGGTTTATGTAGAAAAAAAAGTGACATATCAACTTTTTTATTTAATATTTATGCACAAATTAATAGGAAATGCACTTTTCGGAATTTAGGGGAAACTTCGGGGCCTTGTTGGTAGGGGTTAAAAACTTTTGATCAGGATAAGATTTTGCAGGCTTATTTTTATACTCAAAAAGAAATAATATAGATATCAAGGCAACATATTTGCATGATTTTAAGGCCCTAAAATTACCACTTAGTGTTGTCTATTTAAATTTTTTCGTTTAAAATAAGGTTGGTTGGACTCTTGGGCGCTGAAATGAAAATATTACTTTTATTTTTTAGAAATTTATCTTTAAGATAATGACGTCACAATGCACTAACAGTGCGTTGTGGCGTCAGCAGCTTGCCGAGATGGAAGAACAACTATAATTTAGCTTAGATGACGTTACAAATCTACAAGTTCTGTGTCTCTAAAAAGTAAAAAATAAAAACTTTTCGCAAAAAAAAAATAAACCGACTTCTATATCTCAAAAAAGTAAAAATAAAAAATACTTAAGTCGGTGCCAATTTCACAGCAAACAATAATAAAAAAAATAAAAAAATAATTCTTAGTAATTAATTTAGAGAATGGTGAATTTGGCACCGACTTAAGTATTTTTTATTTTTTACTTTTTAGAGACATAGAAGTCGGTTCGTTTTTTTTTGCGAAAAGTTTTTACTTATAATTTATTTTTAATGCAATTAGCTAATAAAGTTAAAAAAAGGTGGTTTAAATTTTGTACCATCGCTCCATTCGACAATTTTTTAGGTGGTAAAAAACTTGTACCACCGCCCCTGAAAGAGTTAAATAATATTAAAATATGTACTATTTTTGAATAATTTTTTTAATCTTTGAGCTAATTCATCCACTAAAGGGTGTGACCTTAATAAAAAGGAAGTGTGACAAGTTCTTTTATTGTATATATTTTTATTCAGCCGTAAACTTCAGTCTTTGCAGGAAGTTTCGAGAACAATTGTAGTAAAGAGAGACCGGCGAAACGCAACAAAACCGCACCACAGGGGCGGCATTTCAACGACGGGCCTGCAGCAGAACATTAATTACAGCTGCGAGAAATCTCGGAAATGAATGTCGTGGCTTCCTTTATCTCGGAGCGGTGGATATTGTGTGTATCACTGCTTTGGGGGCAATGTAAGAGCCTTTTGTGAACCTACAACACCCAATAACTTTAGTAATAAAATTATTTGTGTGAAAATGTAATATATTAACTCAGGAATTGAACTTTTCCTGTTTGCTTTACCATTCATAAGCTTAATCTGTTATTAATTTAGCTTTAGTAGCTTATCAATCTTATTAACTTTTGTTTAATATACAGTATATACAGTATATATGCTTCAGTAAAAGCCCTAAGTTTGGTTAATCCTATGATTAACGTGTTAAACCTACGATTTACCAATAAGATGTGGTAAAAGTACGAAAAAATGTATTATCTATATAATTTCGGACTTCTACAACGACATAACGGTCAATCTTAGGATTTTCCATTTCATATTGTTAAAAGCCCGTTTTGGTTTGTAAAAAAGTTCTTGTTGGCGGTTATATCTATTAACAACGTACTGAAAAAGAAAACAAAAACTACAAAAAGTAGATTTTTTATTTAAGACACTGTTATATTCTACATTTTATTCAAGTAAAGTTATGAAACATTCAACATAGTAAGACATAGTTCTAAAAAAATACCTTCGTTTATTGTAAATTTATAAAAGCTTACTTGTTAGTACATAATGACATTTTTAATTGCATAGTTTTCCGGATGATCTACATAAACATTTCTTGGTAGAACATTTTTGAGTACAGTTATATCTTTGGAAGCCTTGTCCGCCAGATAAAGACATTTTCGCACTGCTCCTCTAACACTTATTTTTTTAGCTAGAACATCCGCAGAAGTGATAAAATTCCGGAAAACTATGCAATTCAAAATTTAAACTGCCTGTTAATTCCTATGTTAATTCAGGAAAACAAATTTGCGCAAATGCTTTACCTACCCTTTGAATGAATGCATATAAATTATGTAAAAATTTACTTAAAAAGATAACCTTATTATTGGGAATTACAAGACCAAAAACTCAAATTTTTGACGATTTTGGATATTGGACCACCCGCTATTAAGGGATTACATACCTTTTAAAGGGCAAAAAAGCACATGTTTTCTATTTTTTTTAATACAATAAAATAGTTATTATATTTTGACTTTTGGAATAAAAAAGTACAATATCTCAAAAAGTTGTAAAATAAATTTCATTAAAAAATATTAAAAATTAAGCCGTTGACAGCGTTTTTCTCAAAACTATGTTTTAAAAGTCGGTAGGCACGATTTCTCAAAAACTACTGAACCGATTTTGCTGAAATTTTGTACACTCCTTCTAAATAATATTAACTCGTGACTGAACGAAGGATTTTTTTATTTATTCAATTATAACCCATTTTACAAGCCAGTACGTGACCGAAAAATGGCCAAATTTTACCGGAAATCATATTATCGACTTTCAAACTCTGTCAAAAATTACCATAACACTTTTTTTTCAAATCATTCGTTCAAGCACGAGCTATAAGCATATACTAACAGATTTTTTTGTTTTTTTTTCTTATTTCAGTTAAATAGATCACGAGATATCCTGCCTACCGCGGGGACACTTTTTTTCGAGGTGGTCTCCGAAAACCAGCTGTCAACGGCTTAATTTTTAATACTTTTTGATGATTTTTTTTTACAATTTTTTGAGGTATTGTACTTTTATATGCCAAAAGTCAAAATATAATAACTCTTTTATTGTATTCAGAAAAAAATAGAAAACATGTGATTTTTTTGCCCTTTAAAAGGTATGTAACCCCTTAAGAGTTAAAAAAATATAAAGGAAACTAAACAAAGATGTATCGATTACTTTTACCTTGTTAGAACAACAATAGCGCATAAAAACTAAAAAAAGTAATAAGCAATTAACTTTCGCTAAATTAGTAATTTAATTATAAAAAAAAGATTTTATTTAATTAATAGAACATTCAGTTTTCTACCTGGATTAACTTAAGTAGCTTAAGGATACAAAAAAGGAGATTTAATAGGATGGATCAAAAATTAAAACATCAAAGAGTGATTCTACATCAGAAAATATGAAAAAAAAAGATTAATCAATTATAACTTACGTGTAATATTATTTACTAACTTTGCCCATAAACATGTGTCCAAAAACGGGTCGTAAAGGAGCTACAAAAAGGATTTCCAAAAATATGGTTTTTACTGAATAACTCAAAAACCCTTTGAATTATAGTAATGAGGTTTTACACGTACTATTAGGAGTCCAAACCTAGCCTATCATGCTATGTTTTTGCCCCTATTTTTTTCCGTAACTTTTTTTACTTTTATTATTAATATTATTTATTCGTAAATACATATTTTTTATTCATATTGCAACATTGGTATTTGATACTTTATTTGTGATATTAGGTACTACAGTGTAAGTATTGTATTGTACTTTTCATATTAACATAACACAACATGTTGGCCTATTTGGAAGTGAAAATTACTGTGACATTCGCTAAGGGCACATCCACAGGCTCACATAAGCATAATACATAAGAATGCAATGCCGTGATTGGCTTGATGTGCCGTCATGTATCTTGTAAGCCACTCACTGTATCGCATTCTTATGTATTATGCTTGTTATGCGAGCCTCTGCATGTGCCTTAAAGCATATCACATATTAGGGTATACTTTAAGTTGAGTTATTGATCTAGTTTAGAGTATGTTACAGTATTCAGTAAAATAATTGTCGTTCAATAGTATCAAAATTTTGATTAGTAATAATTTTTATCCAATAACATAATGAGACAAATACCGGCTTTATTTTAAATAGATAAACTCAATAATAACCGCCGCGTGGCTTTTACTTTTGAGTGGATAATTATTTATTTTACCCACTCAACTGTCACTTGTCAAATTATTTTCTCGTAAATGTCATTAAAATTTTTAATAAAAATTAGAATTACTAAGCTATTTATTGGATAAAACCTTGTATGGCATTCATGGGTAAACCGATATTGCCCTCTCGAAAATTAACCTGCGAGGCGTCACTAGTACCATAAATAACTATTTTTAATAAAATGCACAAAGGTAAAATTTTATTTTTTTCTTTCCCCAGGGAAAGTCTTGCGTTAGTAAAAAAATTTCAAAAAAAAAAATATTGCTTTTTTTACGTTTCTGGACGTTTTATATCCAAAACATATGATTTCCGTCAACAAAAAATTTCTGTCGGTCGGTCTGTGCTTTCGGAAAATTTGTGACCACGATAACTCAAGAACGCTTCAGGCTAAAGACTTTAAATTTGGACCACCGGGGCAAAAACAATTTTTTTCAAAAACGCTTTTTTTCAATTTATTTTTCGTTTTATGAAAAAAGAAACGTTTTTGGAAAAACAAAAATTTTGAATTTTTTATTTAATTTTTAGATACGAAAGTATTATTTTGTTGGCAGCATTATTTTAAATTCTTTTTCCAAAAAATATTAATTGTTGATCCACCCTATCACTTAATTACAACTTTTTCTATCAAAGAGATACTCATAAAAAGAAAATCACTTTACACTTCCGAATCCAATTCTGTAAATGATCCAGAGAGATTGATTTCTCGATAAACGAACCATTCTACAAAGGTCTTCATTTCTTGGAAACTCTTCTTTGGCTCTCTTTTGTAAGCTCGAGGATTCACAGGGTTACATGTGGACCTGTCATTTACAGTAGGATGCACAGATGTAGTGCCCCAATGTGTAGAAACGCAGTACAGGGTCGGCCAAAAAAAAACGTATACTTTTTAAACTATTATAAAACTTTGTATCTGACCGATTTTGACGAGATTTGGACGAAATTTTCTGTCGGTAGCAGTAGATCAAAAATAGTTTTCTAGGTGTATTTTTGGTCGCAGAACACGAATCCGTTGCCCGTTTTGGCCCATAACTTATATATATATATATATATATATATATATATATATATATATATATATATATATTTTTTTTTTTAATACGAAAACCATTATTTCTTTTTCGAAAATTTTTTTTTGCTCATATTTTCCAAAATATTAATCTGAAGGTATTAAATGCTTTTTTTTTGTAAATCAGCGCGTCGAGATCTATCGACATGACAAAAAATGCGATGCACTATGCTGCCTTCCTAAGCTGAAAGGTCATATCTGTATATGTTAAACCTATGTAGATAGGACCTTTCAGCTTAGCACGGCAGTATGTTGCCAACGGTAAAAAAATGTCCATAAATAGGCAAATAAAATTAAGAAATAAGGTTCAAAAACCATTTAAAGTTATTCACTATACTTTTTTACATTAGAAAAACTCATTAATTTTATTTGCAAGAAATTTGGGAATATGCGCCAATGCAATATTCATGTCGATTCTCAACGGTTGCTCAAAAACCTATTTTGACATGCTTACATACAAAAAAAAAAAGTCCAAACATCCTTATTTCTAAACAAACAAATATTTTTGGTTAAAATTTGGAAGAAGCATAGCAGGTAAATATCTTTAAAGATTTGTTTATAAATATATACCAAAAAACATTTTTTACGTAAAATTTTAGTGATAAAGACGCCCTTCTTTCTACGTGTCTGTGGCACATAAGATTTTAGAATAGTTTTCTTTGTCCATCGTCGTCCGGACGAAAAAAAAAATGTGAAGCCGCTATCTCGAAAACAGTATAAGTAACCATTTTAAATTTTGGCGAAGGCGCACCTGAATGGTACCTTACACAGGCCAACATTTATTTTTAGTTATGTTGAATGTCCACTACGTAAGGGGTTTGAACAAACGCACAACAGGAAAAGAAAAAACAGGGACAAAATTTTGAATTTTTCCATACTACTATTTTTGATACCGCTGATTTCGAATAAAATAACAAAAAAAATAAAAAAAAAAATTCTGCGCCATTAGGGTGGTCCAAAATTTTATTTTTGTTTCGATCTCTTAAAAAAAGTGTCAAAGTGCTTCTTTTGATTATGCTGATGTAGACCAATGTCCATAACTTAAAAATTCTACACTTTATGTTAAAGATCACAAAATCCTTGTTGGCTTGAGTTATGCTATAAGGACGAAAAATGCAGTTTTTAGGGCGATTACAGTAAGCGGAGAGCACGGAGAGAGTAATCGCCCTTAAAACAGTTTTCTTTCGTATATTATTTACTATATTTCAGTCGATTGTAACGTCTTGATTTGTATTCTTAACAAAAAATTTAACGTTTGAATTCAAATGTCATAACTTTTTATATTTAAACCAACGTCGACTATTTTACTTTTTTCACCAGTATAAAAAAAACCGCTCTTGATTTTTTTTTAAAAATCATGAATATAAAAAGCTATCGACTTGTAAATTTTGAAACCTCATATCTCAGAAAATCAATTTTCGGTTCCTTATAATAATCGACGCTGTACATGATGACTGATAACTTATACAAACTCCAATGTATTACTCGAACAAACTTATAAACTAATTGGTATACAGTAGTTTCGCGATAAGCCGAATATTTGATAATCCGAATAATTCGGCAATCCGAGTACTTTGTGTCCGAATTTCATCGTTCGACTTACCACATTATTCGGATTATAAAAGATTCGGATTATCGCTGCATTACTGTAGTTAATTGGAATTTGAATATATTACCAGTCCTCATGTACAGAGCCAATTAGTACAAGAAACCGAATATTGATTTTTTGAGATACGATATTTCAAAATTTACAAGTCGGTATGTCATACACCTTTTGTAGGCAGGTGTGGTATTTAAATTAATTAAAATTTTTATTTTAGAATCGAAAACTTATCATATTATTTTATATTATACACAAATTATTTTTTTTTATTCACTTAATCTTATCAAAAAATTTCATTATGTTCGTAAACTTTTTGCATGATAGGAACGTATGTCATAATGACCCGCAAACTGATAGGGCTTCATCCAGCGGGAGTAATCTCAACTGCAGAACATGGGATTAGGGGCGGATTGAGAAAATATTTTCACTTTCGAATTTTGTACTTTTCATGCTTAAAAAATTACTGAAAGTAAAATGTTTGTTAACCCTTTTAAAAATATCGAAAATATCATATATATCGCCCTGTAAATTTCGAAACTTCGCATCTCAAAAAAATTATTTTCAGTTTCTTGTACTAATCAATTCTGTACATTATGAATGGTAACTTTATTTTCTTGGTTGAATTATTTTTTATAAAATAGGTCATTTGTAGTTTTATCAGATCTTATGATATTTATTAATAAGAATTTTTTTGACAAACATATAGATAGAAGCAAGTATTATATTATTTTCAATGAATTGGTATACAAAAATTAAAAAAAGCTCTAAGAAAAAAGCGGTCTCATTATATTATCCACGCCTGCGCTAGAACAATATTATACGGTAGTTTCGAATTTTCCAAAATCGTCAAAAAACGTCCTAGACAAAAAATTCTTGGATACAAATGTGTTTTATGAAAAAGTCCGTCCGTCCATCTGTCCGATGTCACGATTTTGGTAGACACGATAACTCCAGAACGAATTATCCGATAGACTCGAAACTTTCAGGAAAAATCAAGTTCTATGAGGGGAAGATCCCTATTGTTTTTCAAAGTAACCCCCCCAAAAACAAAAAACTTATGGGGGGTTATACCTTTTTAAAAAATATAAAACTATCACTCAAAAAAAAATAAATAAATTTTACGCAAAAAGGAAATAAAAAAAATTGAAAAGTTCTCACTTCCCAGTCTGAATGCATGTAAAAGCGTGTTTGGTAGGTATATGACTTGCGAAACACGTTTTCTTTACTTTCATGTCTATTTTAAATTAAGAAATATATGTTTTTTTAAATTAAAGTAAATTGATATAAAATGTTATTTTCGTCTTAAAAAAAAACATGCCCAACTCACTAATTAGTACAGTCAAATAATAAATGTAAATTGCAATAAATGTACATGTGGATGGTAACGGAACACTCCTGTTAGTTTTTCACCGGGTGGTTTGCGTAAGGGGTGTCCGCTATTTTTAATTTTAGGGTTGAATTGCTTAATATTCATCTTACGATGAAAATGCATATGACCAATTTTGTTAAGGAGGAAATTTCCAATAATTTTTATTGGAATCATTTTTTTAGTATATTAATAAAAATTGAGTTAATTTAAAAATAGCCATGTTGGAGGTGTAACTGTTTTTTTTCCATTTTCAGCCAAATTATTCATTGGACGATAAAAGTGGTTATAAGCAAACTTGTAGCACTTAAAATTCTCTAAAAGTTTCATATATTATAAAGTTTCATTGGTACTTTGGTACGGTTACAGCGGGTGCAACAGCGCCCACTGGAACCGTGACAAAATACTTATGAAAATGCATAATATATAAAACTTATAGAGAATTTCATGAGATACAAGTTTGCTTATAACCACTTTTATCCTCCGCTGAATAATTTAGCTGAAAAATCGAAAGAAAAACAGTTTCACCCCAAACATGGCCATTTTTGAATATTTACAGAATATAACTCGATTGTTATTATTATATTCAAAAATGATCCAAACAAAAATTGTTGAAAACTTTCTGAATAAAAGTAATGTAGAGTTGACTAAAAGTGTATTATTTTATCTATGAAAACTTTCTCCTTAACAAAGTTGGTTATATGCATTTTTAATAGCGGACACCCCTTACGTAAATCACCAGGTGAAAAACTAACAGGAGTGTTCTGTTACTATTCACTACTACCCTTTAAAATATCAGCCCGTGTACATTTATTGCAATTTAACATAGGAATTTCTCGTTATTTGACTGGACTAAATTCAAGATTTAGGCGCCAGGTTGGACAATCCGCTCCTACATGAGATCAATGGCTCTAAATGCGCCACAGGAACTACATAAACCGAATGCTGTACATTTATCTCTTACCAGGATGACTGAAATCGCATTGTCAATGCCACGCTACACCGACACTAATTTCATTTATTCCACCGGATCCATAATTAACCTTACCAACCGTAACCTCACCAAACTTATTTATCACGAAAATTAGCTTATTAGTAATAAAACAACTTGTCAAAATAATGTCTCTATATATTTTTGCGTTCTATTTTAGACTTGTCCTTGTAGATTTTTGCGTTTTAAAGAAACATTAATTAAACTGTAAAATTAAATGCATTTCAAATAAAAACTGATTATAAAAATAAAAGCGTTAACCCTATATATTTGTTTTGGAAAAATTAATTTAAAAAATTTAAAATAGGACCCTATAGGGTGTGGTTTTCAAAATTATAGCAAAGGTACATTTAAGGGACTTTTCCACTCAGTTATAGGTGAAATATCCTTTTTTCTATGACTGCTTTAGAATGAAAGCAAATGCACACACTTTTCAAACACAGAATGAATCCATTCTAGCTCTAGATACAGTATGAATATTTCATATCAAGTGTCAGAATGAGCACATGTAGTGCCATCTCTTGTTTATAAAAGTAGATAAAACTGTAGCAAAATTAGCAAAAAAATATATATTTTACTATGGAATATTGAATAATTTAATGCAGTTTAAAGTTTTGCGTTAAAATTATATGAAGTTTATTAGTTTTTCTTAATATTTGACCAGTTTCTTATCAATTTAGTTAAAAAAATTAAAACTGTTCCATCTATTGTTAAATATTTAAACCTGATATCTGTCACAACAATCTGACATAACCTTCAATTTTTGCATTATAATTTGTAAATATGTGCTAAAATGAAATAAAAATCTTTTTTAAGTACTGATTTGATAACATTATCAAATAACATTAATTGCTTTATTTAAATATATGTGTTTTGTTGCATTTACAATGTCGAGTCACAAAAAACATAGTTTTTAATCTTGTCCGCAGTTTAAACCATACAGTGTTTCATATTTGCAGTCGAAGAAAAAGTATAGTCTACAACACGTATGGAATAGTCATTCTGCGCTCGCGGGACTGTCATACTCGATTGCTGACTCGTATGACAAACTTTCCGCTCGCGCGGAATATTGTCTATTCCATACTAGTTATAGAATATACTATTCTATGTTTAGTATTCTACTAGTTGTTCTGAATGCCACAACAGAACATAAGTATATTATAACGATAGAGAATTGTAATTATGTCTATTTTTAGTCATAGAATAAATATTTATTCTATTTAAATATTAAAGAAGTTTTGGTCAAAAATAAATGCCTTTCCACATTTTGAACTTAACTTCATTAAGTTTAAGTGTACGTTTTTGCCCGATTTGTATAATTTCAGTTTTTTATTTTTGGCGACTAGGATTCAGATCTGACTAAAATTTTTATCCAGTTTTGCTGTTAGTTTATATGTATTTTTTTTTAATATCCTTAAAACTTTAATTCTGAATATTTGTTTTGGGAATAAAAACTTTAAATACGAACTAGTTTGCGGTTTTCAAAATTATAGCATAAATTTAAGGGGCTGTCCCATTTAGTTCCAGTGAAATATCCCTTTGCATGTTTAGTGTTCTACAAGTTAGTCTGAACGCCACAACAGTGCTTGTAGTACATAAATATCTTAACTCAGTGGAGACTTGTAATTTTACCTTTACGATTTTAAAGTGAACCGCCCTCTAAATCTCCCGGGTCCAGTACACTTGTTTTATTAAAGACCGCTTTGCTAAACAAAAGTTTCGCCAACAAGCTATAATTATCAACTGCATTTCTAAATCCGTAAATTACCCTTGATTATAAACTACGGTTTTTACTTCCAGCTCGATTTCAGGTTCAGTAACCGACGGGACGTTTTTCAGGCTAAATATTGTAGTTTTTCTTTCTTTTTAAATTCGACTTGTTGACCGCTTTATATATAGTTTTTTTGTATAAAATATTTGCTTAAATTTCACAGCCCTGTAAATTTAACTTTTTTTCTGCTTTATGGATAAGAATATATGATTTTGGATAATATGAGCAAGCTGATTTCGAATCTGACTTTAGTTTTTGCGCAAATGAAAAAATAGTAAAAGAAAAATATATAAATATTTTTGATTACATGGTAGGAAAGAGAAGTTTAAGCCCTTTACAATGGTTTATTACATAAGCTTTATTATAATTTATCAATAGGTATACTTTTTCTCACACTGCACCATCTATTTTTTTTAACTTACCCTAAAAATTCCTATTTCAAAAGTTATATGCAAAAAAACATTCTATATTAGATACTAAATTATACATTAGATAAGAATTTGTTTTTGGTTTATTAAAAAATACATATTTATAGATGGCGCTGTGACAGAAAGTGATATTTATATATATATATATATATATATATATATAATTAATTACAATGGGTTTGGAAATAAATGATTTTAGAGGGATAAATACTCTTTATCCAATACATACAGATAATAAGACAATTACCAGCTTTATTTTAAATAGATAAACTCAATAATAACCCCCGCGTGGCTTTTACTTTATTGAGTGGATAATTATTTATTTTACCCACTCAACTGTCACTTGTCAAATTATTTTCTTGTAAATGTCATTAAAATTTTTAATAAAAATATGAATTCCTAAGCTATTTATTGGATAAAAGCTTGTATGGCACTCATGGGTAAACCGATATTGCCCTCCCGAACATTTCTCATGGGCAATATCTTACTTTACCCACTAGTACCATAAATAACTATTTCAACCTTGCAAAAAAATATCTTTTTAATTTATTTTAAATCTTTGTTTTTTAATTGCGCAAAATACTGACCTGATGAAAAAAATCAGCATAGTCGAATTATCCAAAATCATATATTCGAATGTATGAAGCAGGACCTTGCAGAACTGTGTTATTGAAAATATAGCTTCACGTTATTTTTTGATTGATATATTTCAGATTTAAGATAAACATGACAAGATATCCAATAACTATTATAATATGGTAATCATTTAAATTAATGTTTTCAAAAAAACTTAACTTAAGTACTTTGAATAATAGTTATTAATGGTACTAGTGGGTAAAGTAAGATATTGCCCATGAAAAAATTAACCTGTGAGGCGTCAGCCAAGCAGGTTAATTTTCGAGAGGGCAATATCGGTTTACCCATGAGTGCCATACAAGGTTTTATCCAATAAATAGCTTAGGAATTCATATTTTTATTAAAAATTTTAATGACATTTACAAGAAAATAATTTGACAAGTGACAGTTGAGTGGGTAAAATAAATAATTATCCACTCAATAAAGTAAAAGCCACGCGGGGGTTATTATTGAGTTTATCTATTTAAAATAAAGCTGGTAATTGTCTTATTATCTGTATGTATTGGATAAAAAGTCAATAACACTAAATTCACTAAGAATTTGACTAATAAAATGTCAGAATTATTTGACACATTTAATTTTATTGGTTAAATTCTTAAAATAGCTTAGTGCTAATGATTGGATAAACTGACCTTTACCTAACTTCAACTAGATTTTTTTGCTAAAAGTTTTTTTTACTAAAGTTAATTAGATCATACCTTAAGCAGTATATGAAGTGTAATATATCACGAGTAATGTTTCCATTATCTTGAGCAGAAAACTATTCAGTAAAAAGTTAATACAGATATAAAACACATTAACCCTAAAGTAGTCGCATGAACTTGATATAATAATAAAGCTTGATTGACATAATAATTAGACTTGAGTGACATAATAATAAAGCTTGAAACAAAACCCTTCTTAAATTTTCATGCTAAAAAAATCCATCAGGGTTACCTGCTTACCCGACTAAACACATTTAAAATAATAATAATTCTGGCCCTTACTAGATTTGTTACTATTTTATGTACATGCCAAATTTCAGCAATCTAGGTTATCAAAAAATGTTTAAACTATTATTTTCTGTGCTAATGCAACATACATACATGTACTAAGCAGGCAGCACAACTTTTTTAGTATTTTTTATTTTTTTTTATTAAACACGAGAATTGGTATAATCCCTATTATATTATACATAGAAAAAAAGAAGATTTCTTTAACCAATGTCACGTGTCTTTCTATTCTATTTATAAACACAGAAATTTTTAATTTTAGTCAAAATTATTCATATTCTATAGTTTTAAGGCTAGCATTTTGTTGAACCAAAGTCAATGTCCTTGAATGAAAAACGCGGATCTTTACCTAAAAACTCCTGTTCTTCATGAAAGAACGATGACTTTGATTCAAAGAAATGCTAGCCTTGAAAAAAGAGAATATAGTTTTGAACATATCGAAAGACACGTGTCCTTGGTTCAAGGAATCCTTTTTTTCTGTGTATAATATATATTTACTAGGTCTATTATACATACATCAGAGGTTAAATACAAGTTTTGTGAAAAACGCGAGTACTTCAGGGTTAAATACAGGTATAAAACTCATTAAGAAGTTGGTTTCCAGTCGAGCAATGATTGCGGTTTTTATAGTTAAGTCAGATTAGCTGATATAAGGAATAAAAATCCGGGAAACAGGTCATGTCTTTGAGTAAGAAAAATAATAAAAAGCTAAACATTTGTGTTACTTGTCTTCATAAGCTTTTCTTAATATTTAAAAATTATTTTATAACGCAAAGAAACGTAAAACATAATAAAAAACCTGGCTAGTACACTCGCTCCCCTCCGTATCTAGATTTTTTTCTTTTCGTACCCCTATCCCCAAGAGTTTAGGTCGTAGCTCAAAAATGCATTTTTTTTTTGAGAATGATTCTTCAACCTTTCTTTTGATTTATTATCCTTTTCATACAATAATTAGTAAGCGTGTTATCGATAAAAAAATATGATTTTTGTTCCTTTTTGCCCCTTCGGGCCCCTTTACTCCACCCTGATGCACTTCTCTATAGTTTTACTTAATTTTATCTCTCATAGCTTTTAAAATAGAAAAGGCATAACAAAATTACATTTTTTATTAAGTTGATAGTCATTTTTTTTATATAAACGTTGGAGACGCGTAAGGAACATACTCTCGATAGAGTTCTGTAAAAAAAATTTTTATTTTCGCCATTTTGACAAAACAAAAATTTCTAAAAAAGAACTTTATACCTGATTTAGGTTTTCCCTAAGCCAATCTACGCTTACGCCAAATTTCACATTTCTAGGTTATAAGGTTCCTCAGATAAAGAGACAGAAGGACTACTAAGCGATCCTATAAGGGTTTTGTTGTTCGTTTTTGAGATAAGGGACCCTAAAAATTATATATCACATTTTGAGTTGCGATTTTCGATATGCAGTGGGACAGACTGACCGACAGTGCTATTCGTATTACCGCGCAGCCTTTACCGTGCAAAAAAACGCGTCCGATTTTTACCGCACATACATTTTACCGCGGAATTTAATAACCGCGTAGAAATTCTATCACGCAAAATTTTATGCGCAAATATATTGTTATCGAGAATGGTTTATAACCAGAACAAGAAAAAAAAACAAATAAATAAAGACCAAAACCAAAAAAAACCAAAACCAAAAAAAAAGCCAAACCAGGAAAAACAAAAACAAAAAAAACTACGCGGTAACAACCGGTTCGTGGAAGTGATTTGCGCGGTAAAAGGCAGAAAAATTAAAGATTCACATTTCTTTAAAACGGTGTCTCACAGTTAAAATTTAATGCTCTATTAGCTAAGATGTTCAAATTAGAAAATTAAGTTTAATGTCATCTGATATCTGCATTATAATTGTTCTTTTATTTCGGCAAGCTGCCTACTTTGAAATATTTTTTTTGTGCAAGTTGTTTTGACAAAATTGAAAAAAAAATATAGAAAGACCAATACATAAATTTGACGCCCCTATTCAGGTGAAAAAAACACTGTAGTTTCCTGGCCTAAAAGTAGGATTAACTATCACATATAAAAATAAAAAATCCAGAAATCGGGTCATGTCTTCAAATAAAGAGAACACACAAAGCTTTTGTTTCGGGATAAAAACAGAAACTTCCTGAACTGGTACATTAGTAAGTTGGCATTCATGAATAATAATTAATTATTATTCAAATCGTGTAACAGAACAATTATGCTGTAATATCCCATTGTTTTGCACGAATAAGTAACCAGCTAATAAATAGTTTTTTTTTTGTTTACCACTATAACTCGCTATTTTATCTAAGGTGGGTGAGACAATTATTTCCACGTTCCTCTAAAACTTGTTAGTTCGTCCTCTGTGTCATATCATAATGTATCTGTATCCAGTTGGTAACGGCGTATACAAAAGCGCAGATCGTGTTTTGTGCTCTTACACTATAAAAACTTTTAGCTGGGTAGCAACAATTATTGCAGGGCAAGAACTTAATAAGGTACATAGGTACAAACATGCACTTACTTGGCCCATATTGTGTTTTACTCAATAAAGAAGCGAAAAGGTAATTTTTTGAGATTGCTGTTTAAGTAGCTGTGTTCCTAATATTGCCATGCGAAGAAGCTAATAACAAAAATACAAAAAAAAACAATGTTGTTCAAGAAAAGAAAGTAACGAAGAAATCAGAGAATTGTCAGGCATTTATGAGATTTGTTTGTTTGTTTGTTTGTTTATTTGTTTAACCTCGTACTATTCTACTTAATTAAGCATCCCCTAAGTCCAGGACTTGTGTGGGCTAGTAGTAGAGGGAACCACCGGCTTATACTGACTTTCGAACCAGTTTCTAGAGATTGTCCGTTTCACTTATCGCCTTCGCCAAATTTCAATTATTAATTAACTGAAAAAGGCAAATCGGCGCCAGTGAGAATGGAACTCACGATAGTAGACTTGCTATACATACGCGCTAGCCACTACGTAGTCCGGTCAATTTAGACATTCGAAGTTACATAAAGTCCCAACAAGCTGAATTTCTGTGAAGTTGTTCAAAGCATAATTATAAACAATGTCTAGAAGTTCCCCATCATTCTCCTGTAAGGAAAACATTTAATTCAAGGTCAAAGGTCAAAAAAATGAGTTTTTCGCGATTTTCAGCAAAACGGTAAGTTTTATCATAAAACTACCTCAGACAAAAATTGTAGATCATAAAATTAAATGTATCAATACTTTTTTTCTTACGAGCCACCGTTTCTGAGATATAACGATTCAAAAAGTTATAAAAGTTGTTATCGTCATAATATGCACACGTTTCCACGCCACCTATGAGGTAGTGTACTTAGCGCGTTTTTTTTAACGTGGTTTCCCCAGTAGGCCTACTCCACGGGTCAGTTGTGATCCTGTTTAATATAAAACTATTGCAAAATAACGGAAATTTTCAAAGATTGGGAAAGATAAAAGCGATGTAAATGAAAAAAAAATGTTGAAGTTTATTCGTCTTATTCGTAAGTTTCAAATTCTTGTTCTTCTTCTTGATCTTCTTCTTGTTCTTCTTCTCCTGCTTCTTCTTCATCTTCATTTTGGATGCAAGTAAATTGCGTCAATAGCGATGTATCGCATGATACTTCGTCGAAGTCAAACGAATCCTCCATTGTTTGTGATTCAATATTAGAGCACGACCGGCCTTGACAATTTGTGCATGCCAAAGAACAAGACAGTCCGACATTTAATATATAATATATATATATATATATATATATACATACATATATATATATTATATAAAATATTACAACTCTAGATGTATATACGTGGCGTACTCATGCATATTATGACGATAACAACTTTTATAACTTTTTGAATCGTTATATCTCAGAAACGGTGGCTCGTAAGAAAAAAAGTATTGATACATTTTTTATAGATAATTTTATGATCTACAATTTTTGTCTGAGGTACTTTTATGATAAAACTTACCGTTTTGCTGAAAAAAACTCATTTTTTTGACCTTTGACCTTGAATTAAATTTTTTCCTTACAGGGGAATGATGGGGAACTTCTAGACATTGTTTATAATTATATTTTGAACAATTTCACTGAAATTCAGCTTGTTGGGACTTTATGTAACTTCACTCTCATTTTTTGTTCTAAATTGACCGGACTAACGCTATGCCTCCCATTATAATAGATATGTATATAAACACTAGCGTGGGCCGTTCCTATATAGGTGTTTTATTTTTTTTTTAATTTGAAAATCCAATAGAGGGGAAAAGATGCGTCTTACAAAGAGAAAAAAAGCCTATATTTTGTTTTATTTATTTTTTCAATTTTTGTGCCCTCTACAAAGGTGTACATTTTGTAACGTTTAGGAAATATGTTAAAAAAATAAAAATAAGAAAACTTAATATGAAAGATGCAAAAACTGTTTTATTGCAAAAACAAATAAGTTTTACAACCGAAAATAATATTTACAAACATAATAGGCCATATTTTAAGCCACTCTTTATTCTGCTTTGTGGTGTTATTTCACGTGATTTAACTCTTACGCAAATAACCCCAAAAATTGCTCCGAAAAAATAAAAAAATATGTGGGCAAATAGATAATTTTATAAGCTTTAAAATGATGTACCACACGACCCGTTTTGTTTAAAAAAAATCCCCCTTTTCCCCTGTCGCCATCTTGCCCTCTAAGCACACAAAATATATACCAAAAAAATATTTGGGTTATTTTATTTATGTGTTCCTAATTTCAAGTTGATATCTTAAGCCGTTCAAAAGTTAATGGGGGGAGGCGAACTTTTGACACGCTGTGTATACATTACAAATGTGAAAAAATACGATATTTTCATTAATATTAAATGCTTCGTAGAGGGCTCAAGATGACCTTTAATCTGATTCTGCTTTTGCACACATATTAGGCATATTAGAAGTCACATTTTGGCGGGTATTGCGTTTTGAAATTCCATATTTCAATTTATTGGGCCACCCTAATGAACACTCTTCTGGGGCTTACTAAAAATGACAAATCATTATTTAAGTGCCCAAATTGTATAAATGAAATTGTTATTGTGCCACAATATTTTCTCATTGGTTTTTTTAATTTTTTGTAGGTTTCTTCAGAACTATTATTGCCAGCCCTCTGGAAATATTTGGGACATGGGTTCCTTTGAGTAGTAATACATGTTTCAACAAATCATTTTATTGACCTAAAGGAAGCTTTCGATACTGTAAACTAATACACTGTCAAACTTTTGATAATTTCAAGATTTTGGCAGTATGTTAGTTTACAGTATTGAATGCTTCCTTTAGGTCAATGAAATGATTTGTTGAAACATGTACTACTCAAAGGAACCCATGTCCCAAATATTTACACCGGTGGGTTTTTTAATTTGTGTAGATTTTTTTTTTAAGTAGATCTGCTACAAAAACCTTAAGTTTTTATAAGGTAAAAAAAAATTCTTAAAAATGTCTTACGAGAAACTTTAAATTTAAACACCGAGTATAAAAAAAAAGAATTGTCAAACTTTTGATAATTTCAAAAATTTTATAGAAGAAGTTGGTTTTTTTAATTTGTGTAGATTTTTTTTTAAGTAGATCTGCTACAAAAACCTTAAGTTTTTATAAGGTAAAAAAAAATTCTTAAAAATGTCTTACTAGAAACTTTAAATTTAAACACCGAGTATATAAAAAAAGAATTGTCAAACTTTTGATAACTTCAAAAATTTCATAGAAGAAGGTGGGTTTTTTAATTTGTATAGACTTTTTTTTTTAAGTAGATCTACAAAAAGTTTTTATAAGGTAGAAAATTTTTCTTAAAAATGTCTTACTAGAAACTTCAAATTTAAACACCGAGTATATAACAAAAGAATCAAGTCAATCGAAAGTTTAAAAAAACGAAGTGCATCTTCCTGTTTTTTAAAATGAATGGATGTAATTCAGTTCTACCGAGAGATGTTTACTGTGAGTAGTAATACATGTTCGAACATCGACGAGAATGGAGAATTTAGATGGATGAGATGCTGGCCTCGGAGTCTGAGACATTTGTTTGGAAAGGTCGCTTATGTTTACCTAAGAGGTTCGGTAAACAGAATTGTAGCTTTTAGTATTTGTTAAATAACTTTTAGTTCAGGAGTTTGTTAGCAAAACGTTATTTTCCTTATTTTATAAAACCACTATTTGTTACAATATTAACAAGCCGGGAAGATACAGCCTGTTCCAGAACTCGCGTACAGAAATATAAGAGTATATTAAAAACCCTCTGGAAAATATGAAACAAATGTCAAAAAAAAAATCCATCTTCGTTCAATTTAAAAATAAGAACGCTTTAAGTGGACCAATCTGTTGCTGATGTTAAATTACATTTAAACGTTGAATGTGTAGCTATGGAAGCAAATTTAATTATTGCAGGTACATATTCTGTAGGTTGACATGGTGATTAATGTGATATAAATATTTATTAATGTCAAAAAACCACCGCCAGATGGAGTGACTCTATAATAATAGAATATTTGATAGCCTCTGTCGGTTTTGTCAAAATATAATAACCTAAAAAGATTCTAGAGTTAAAAGTCTCAAACAATGCACGCGTCAACAATTAAAATGCAACCATAGTTACTAATAAGTAGGGAAAAACTAATTTGTAGGTAATTTAACATCAGCAACAGGATTGGTCAGATTAAATAGCTTCCTTTTTAATTAGTATTAAAGATGTTTTTTCTTTTTGATTTTTTTTTTCATATTTTCCAGAGGGCTTTTAATATACCTTCAAATTTCTGTACGGACTTCTGGAACAGGCTGTCTGTATTGCTATCCATTCCATACTATTCACAGTAAATGGTATATTGCATTTTCTCAAATACCTTAAAAAAATTTATTAAAAAAAATAAAAAATAAAAAATAAAAAAAATCTTTTTTTGAAAAAAAAGCAAATTTTTGATTTTACGCCCGTTATTAAACTGAAAAATTTTTTTTTGCATTTTCGGCTCAAGAATGACATGAAACGTCGAGAAAAAGTAAAAAAAAGTGGATGTTAAAAAAGTGTCTGTCTGTCTGTACGTAAACCTTATAACTTTTTAACGGAAGGTCCAATTTGAAAAATTCTTTCACCAAACGATTCAGGACCTTTTGTATTTGCGTTACGTAAAATATGGTTAACATTAACATAGGACAAGTGAGGCAAAATGGAAAAAAACAAAAAATTTGGTTTTAAAAAGATACCAAAGCTCTAAATAATTAAGTTATGAAAAAAAACTTGGGTTAAATCAAAGTTGAGCTAAAAATTGTTTTCAGAATACAGTGTATCGTTTGGACTTTTTCCTACGTTAGTGCGTATTTCCCATCCGTTGTCATAGGCAAAGTGAGGATCAGCTGATTTTAAATATCTGCTGTCAGAAAATTAGTAAAAGTCAAACACAACCTCAAATTGACAAACTAATTTTAAGATAATTTTTGCGTTTTACTATAGGGTATTTGAACCAAAAATATGAACTTTATTCGATTTTATGTAATTAGGTTTTTTTAGAAAAGGATTATTGCTTCTGGTAGCCTAATAGATGGAGGACAATTGGCCGCTATTTTGAATTTTTTTGGGCTGTCATAGCTTACACAGTAATTTGAAGTCCAGACGTCATGAAAGCTGTGCGTTTTAAATAGATATATGTTGCTGTTTGTTAAGATAAAAGAAAATAACTTTTGTCGCAATTTGTGGTAATTTTCGTTATGGATTGTGTTGAACAAGATAATATCTTATATCATATTATGTACTATTGTTTATTACTATCTTTTCGATTGTTGTACCTAACTAGCAAGTTTAGAATGGACTCATAAAATAACTCCTTGTTTTCTATTATGTGAACTTATACTGAAAGGTTTTTGTTTTACTTCAGGGTGGGTCCGGGTAATTATTTTAGTGTAATATCAAAGAATAACTATTCTAGTTTACATAAGTATATAAAAAAAGAAAATCGCAGTTTTACTTTTAGCGAAAATCCTTTGAACCCCCTTTTTAATAAAGATATTATAAAAATAAACAAGTAAGTTACTCCTGTCGCCTTGTGTAAGTTCATATTTAGGTTTTAGGTTTTAGGTCGTAGGAAAAATAGTATACGCACCTCAATGCAAACCATTTCGGCAGCGCCTCGAAAAAAACGCACTCTCGTGCTTACTAGGTTTGTGTACTCGGTGCTTAATATACCTATTATTGGTCATTAGACTGCCAAGAGTATAGTAATAGTACCTAGCTATAAAAGAATAAATCCTCATCATCAATGGTAATCAAATCTAAAACTTTTAATCCATTCCTATCTAGAAACTAATTCTTTCCTTTTACTTTATTTCCTATGAGGCTTTTATAACTTTGTTCAGTGGTAAAACGTAAACCGGATAATTAAACAAGAAACCACATAAACCATAATTATAGAGCTAAAAAAGATAAAAGTCGCCGCTTAAAACAATTTGTATCTAGTCTACACCCTCCAAAAGGGACTCTTATTGTTATATATAAATGGGATTATCATTTTAAAACTAGTTTGGTCCTGTTCTTTTCTATCCTTAGTAGTAGTTTATGATAAAACGCAAAGAAAGGTTGCCAACTTACCACTCCGAGCTCAGATGGCAACTCCGTAATCGCCCTAAAAACAGTTTTCGTCCGTGTTACATACACTATTTGGTTGTATTTGGTTTTATTCGATTGTAATATATTAATAAATACATTTGTATTTTTGAAAACATTGAGCTTAGAAGTACAATGTCGACAGTTTTAATATCAAACCAATCAACGTCGATTTTTTACGGCCTAGGCCGAAAAATTAATCTTTTCGTTTATAAATTTATTGTACAAAAAGTGGCGCTTTTAGATACAATCGAATAATAGTATATTGTATACCTGGGCGGTAAAGTGGCATTTTTCCAGGCTGAAAGAAGAAATGTACAGGCGAGCTTTAGCGAGCCTGGACACTTCACACACTATACAGTGCGGTCCACCCCCCCCTTTTAACTTTTGAACGAGTTGAGATATCGACTTCAAATTAAGAACTCTTAAATAAGACAACTTAAACTATCTTTTAGCATATATTTGATATTTTCAGCTCTTAAAGTGTGGGCATGGGGGCATAGGGGGATATTTTTTTAAAAGGAAAGGGTGGTCGTGTGATACATCATTTTAAAGCTTATAAAATTCTCTATTTAAACTAATATTTTTAAATTTTTTAAAAATGTTTTTTAAGGTTTTGATTTTTCAATTTTTTGTGCTAAAACATTCGATTATTTAAGTTTTTTTTATAAATTTTTATTTATGTCAACCAAAATTAGTTTAAAAGTATAATTAACATTTTTTATGATAAAATTAGGCATTTTTAAAAAATTATTTGTTTTTTTTTTAGAGGAATTTTGACATTAATACCCATTTTCAACCCCATTTTAAACCCAATTTTTTTTTTAATTTAAAAATATGGAGTTGAATGGAGAATTTTATAAGCTTTGAAATAATGTATTACACGACCCCCCTTTCCATTTAAACAAATGTGCCCCCATGCCCCCCTGCCCATATTTTAAGACCTGAAAGTATTAAATATATGCTAAAAGATAGTTTAAGTTGTCTTATTTAAAAATTCCAAATTTGAAGTCGATATCTCAACTGGTTCAAAAGTTAAGAGGGGGGGGGGTGACTTTTGGACCGCTCTGTATAAAAGTATATTTTATTTTAACCCTGCTCGTAGGAAAAGTAATGTTCCCAACGCATGAGTTAGGAATATAGCTATTTTTAAGCTTCCTTGTTAGACGGGTCTGATTTTAAAGACGAAGTACGAGGCTCGAAAAAAGGCGAGTCCAACTGGACATGCCTTTTCTTTTTTGTTTTCATTTTCATTTTAATTTTTTTCTTTATTTTTATTTGCTTTTTTTTTCTTAGTCATAATATAAACTGGCTAAATGTTAATTAAACAATAACAATAAACAACAGTTAAAGAGTTAAAATAAGTAAAAAGTCGCCCGCTTAAAATATTTTATAAGCGTCTGGCATATATCATTTTCCTGACTTCGGGGTTAAAAATATATAAATGGCGCGGCCTTAGTGGCGCACAGCACACGCAGTTCAGAACAACATGCGGCCAAGTGATTTATCATTTGAGGCAAATTGCTGAATTTGGGGTTTGCGGTATTTTATTTACTCGACTTTGAATTCCCTATTCTACGGCCAGGTATCCCATCCCAGATTGTCCTATCGTTCTCTCTCACTTTTCGCACTGTGGTAAGAAAAGTAAGCTTTTTTAAATGAAACTCTCTTTTTTTTATTTCTTATTTTCTCCTTTTCGCTATCTCGTCTATGTTTCGTTACCATACTTCTACTGAAGCTTTCTTTAGTTTAAAAAGATTGACAAAGAGAATTTTTGGTAGATCCACCATTGGTGGGTACTTTACAGAAAAGTAATCAAGAAAATGGGAGGGCATGGCTTAGTTGGTTTGGTTTCACTTTCAGCAACCTTAAAAACCCCAATATACCCAAATTGACGAAACCTACCCCGCCCCTTAGGGGGTGAAATTAGAAAAAAAATATCAGATTCAGTTTTGTCGTCCCAAAAAACATCTATATACCAATTTTGACGAAAATATTGAAACCATATAAAAATATTTACCCTCTCACCCCCATGGGGGTTAAGTTAAAAAAATATTATTATCATATTCAACTAGAGCAACCTCAAAAACCCCTATTAGCAATTTTCAAAATTTTGTGAAAAAATATTCTATTTTCCCCATTTTCCCCATTTGCCCCCTTGCCTCGCTCGAATGTTTACTAAAAACAATCCCGAGGGAGAACTTACCTGTATGCCAAATTTCAGGTCTCCGACCAATCAATCGACCGACTATTTTTATTTTCTTGAAATTGATTTATATCTCACATATACATAAAAAGTCATAAAACGCAAAAATATGAAAAAAAAAAATAATTTTGTTTGCACGAATACAAGGCTTTCGCAATATTTAAAAAAATTCAAAATGGGAAAGTAAAATAAAACTCGACTTTGAATTCCATCAGACTGCCCAATCTTTCTCTCTCTCTCTCTCTCTCTCTCTCTCTCTCTCTCTCTCTCTCTCTCTCTCTCTCTCTCTCTCTCTCTCTCTCTCTCTCTCTCACACACTTTTCGCATTGTGGTGAAAAAAACAAGTTTTTTAACTGAAACTCAATTTTTTAGGGGGCCGTACACGGAAGTATATTGTAGCTCAGTAGTAATTTTTCAGAGAAAGGATTTAATACCAAAAGTAAAATAAAATACGTCTCCATACTGACAAAAAAAACACTTATCAATAACGTTTCTTTACCAGATTGCTGGTCGCAGCAACCAGAAAAATAGTTCTTCAGTAACTATTTATCTGGTGGTCCCACCCAGATAGTTTTTCGGTGTATTCAAAGGATAAAACCCAGAAAACCAAAATAGCTCGAAACTAGTACACTAAATGCGAATTATTTTTATGGTCTAGAAACATATTGACCTAAAATAAATAGCACCTGAATATCATGCTATTTTTTTTATGATCTAAATTAGCTCAAAAATATTATGCTATTTTCTACCTAGTTTAGAAATGTATTTTTTATCTATATTTTTGATAGAAATAAAACAGGTGATATACGTAAAAAAAGTTTATTATTTTTAAACAAGAGGATCAGAATAGGTACAATATATTTGTTTGTGTTTCACACTTTAGATAATTTTTATTAAAAATTTAAATTTTCACATTAATGTTCTTTCTCACTGCCATTACTTTCGCTTTTACTCTTATTTACACAAATTTGCAATATAATTTGTACTTTCATTTTCACTATTATTCACTATTTCACTACTTCTGCTTTCACCACAACAGCTCTCTTCTAGCACTCCTGTATTCTTCTAAAACTTCACACTAAGGTCACTTTTACTTTTGTTCTGTACTTCTTTAATTCTTAAAGAAGCTATATAATCATATTTTCGACGATTTTTGAAAGACCTAGCGAAAAAGAAGCATTATTAGCGAGCTAAATTGAGACGATATAAGCAGTATAGTTTGGAGTTAAAATAGTTAATTTATAGCATTTTCTCAATTAAACCAATATAAGCTATATATTTTCGACATAAAGTTGGTCATTATTAGGTCGTTCTAAATTTTATCAAATAAAGGCGTATATTATCGACCTAAAATAGTTTATTAATTTACCGTCTAAAACTAGGGAGCATTTAGTATTAAAAATGGAACCTGCAATAATAAGACCTTAAATTACCATAAAAAAGCATACATTTTTCGATATAATTATGAGTGCTTTTAGACGTACAATTATAGCGTCCATTTTTCATTCAACTTTTGAGAAATATTTTGAATGTCTTAATAATTTCTTCCATTTCTTTTGCTATATGAAAGAAATTTTAGGATGCTATATACTAGACTATCAAGCTGGTTTTCTGGGAAACCCTTCTTCAGTTTGATAATTTATTATTTTATGTTCAAAATGAATAAATGTTGACCACAGTGCGTTGACTGGTTTTAATCGACCTATCTTCAATTTTATTTCAAGGGTAATTATTTCATTTGTCACAATCAGCCACTTCGAATAAAGCGGGTTAATTTAAACAGGTTTTCTTTCGACAGAACCACTCTATTAATTTAAAATTCTTTATCTTTCACTTAATAATAAATCACGAAAAATAATGAGCGTTCCGCATAATATTATTAAAATGTAGCTTTTTCTTAAATTTTAGTAGGGAAAATCTTTATTACATGAAAAAATGCACTCTGCCTTTTTTATTTGCTGGATGCTTGTTCTAGAAAGTGTGGCACACAAATATACACGGTGATTCAGAATTGGTGAATCACCCTGTATATTTGTTTGGTTTGGACTTTTAAAATGTGCTTTTTCTTAAATTTTAGTAAGGAAAATTTTTATTACATGAAAAAATGTACTTTGCCTTTTTTATTTGCTGGATGCTTGTTCTAGAAAGTGTGGCACACAAATATACAGGGTGATTTAGTATTGGTGAATCAAACAAAAATGGTAGATTCCCCATGCGAAAATAAGACAAATATTTCCTATAAAGGTTGGTCCGAAAATGAGCCTTAATATTATTCACTTTTTTCTATTGTTTATCAGTTTACAAATATTACTTTCCCGGAGGAAATTCTTGCTTTAGTAAAATACAAAATATTTGTCTGTCTGTCTGGAAAATTTGTGACCACGATAACTCAAGAACGCTTTGAGCTAAAGACTAAATTTGGACCATAGGTTAATTATCCAAAGTTCTAGGCTGGACATTGTTTCTGATAAGAATTGGGGTAAAATGGGGTTAAAACAATAAAAAAAAAATAATTCTGTGGCTTAGTTCTAAAAGGGCCAATATCAGTTTGTCAATAGCAGCGTTATCAAAATATTACAGCAGAGTTGACGTGAAAACGTTGCTATTGACAAAGTGACATTGGCCCATTTAGAACCAAGCCACATAATTTATTTTTCGTTTTAACAAAAAGAAACCTTAAAAAAATTATTTTTGTTAATTTTTTTAATTTTTTTTTATTTGCTTTAGGAGAAATATTATTTTGTTAGCAGCAGTTTTTTTATCACATTTTATTTTAAAATTAAAAAATATATTGTTAAATAGGTTTAAAATAATGTATCACACGACCCCTCTTGCTATTTATAAAAATCTCCATGTCCCTCTGCCCACATTTTAAAAGTTGAAAATATCAAATATATTCGAAAAGATAGTTTGGGTTATCTTATTTAAGTGTTTTAAATTTTAAGTCGATATCTCAACTCAACTCAACTTTTAAGAGGGAAGACTTTTGGACCGCACGGTATGTGTATTATCGTTGATAGTTCTGTTTCGAGGAAAATACCTGGGGACTCAATAATACTATTACCCTCTACCTCACTAAATTCCCAGATCAGATCTTTTACATGTACCATTCATAGGCCAATCAATACACACAACAATATGTACACAAATAGTGAATTAATTGTATAAAGCTTATACGAAAAGAAAACTGTGATTACATTATTCAAAGGCTTATAGAATTAGTATAGTGCGAAATTGATGACATCAGTAGAATATACTATGGTCGGTTTCATCAAGCAAGATAATAAATTAAAAATCGCACAGTATATATTTTCAAAACAGATTCGAATATTGGATGTGCGAATATACTGAGTAGTTTATTTTATAAAACATAACTATATTCTATACACAAACATATACTGTTCAAACCTGTTGTAAAAATATTTACTGTGTGATTTTTAATTCACTATCTTGCTTGAAAAAACAGACCAAAGATACTAGTATGTAATATTAATGTGGACCTTATACTTTTTATTATCTTAAAATTTTCATTAAGGTGTAATGAGAAAATTCTGAAAATATGAGTGATCCTATTTGGCCCCTAAAATTCGTAAAATTACCCATAAATCGTAAAAAATCGTTAAAAATTGTCTGTAACTTCTGTGAAAATTTTAAAGGTCCTGAAATCTTATTTTTTTCGTTTTGAGTATACAAAATGATGTTCCAAATTTCAAAATGATCAAAAGATTCTAATCCGCCAAAGTTGCCCCTAACTATAAGATGTGAGTCAAACGGTAAACAAACATTTTAAAAATCTTTTAGATTAGACAAAATTTTTTTAATGCATTCTAATATTTATCTATAATATTAAAATAATTTTACTAAAACAAAACAAGCTAACGGAACGTTTAAGTATTACGTGACGCAAATTTTGATCATTTTGGTTTAATTTAGGTCTAATTATTTTTAGAAAGTTATTCTTAACTTATCTAATTATTTTTGTTTTGCTGTGGATTTGCCCACTATAAGTGGGGCTCTAAGCCAAAAAAATCGGGTTTAAAATATCTTTATTCGTTTGTTTTTAATAGGCTTCTAAATTCAAAATATTAGTTTTTTTCGCATTTTTTCGATATATTTTGATCAAAATTTTATATAAATACTAAAGATACGACTCTAATTTTTATAAGCAATATTAACAAAAATGCGCGGTTTATAAAAATTAAAAAAGTTTAGATTTAATCCAGTGACGAACATTTTACCAGGGGTTATCGTAAAAAAAAACAAAAATTTTGAAATATTTTATTTATTTTTTGGAGAGCAAAATAATAAATTAAACTTATTACGAAAAAAAAAACAAAACGAAAAATAAAAAAATAAACTAGTTCTTCTTGCTTTAAAATATTAAAATAACATTAAATAAACACTAAATAATTCAAAATATTGTTGTTCTGCTTTCAATAACTCCCCGTAAAATATCCGTTAGTGGATTCAGTCTAAAACTTTTTTAATTTTTACAAATCTCACATGTGTGTTAGTGTTGTCTATAAAAATTAGAGCCATATCTTTAGTATTAATATAAAATTTTCATGAAAATATAGCGAAAAAATACGAAAAAATGTAATTTTTTGAATTTAGAAGCTACTTACAAAAAAAGCAACCAAAGAGCATATAATAAGGAATGAGAATCATGACATGGGTAATTAAAAATGTTTTTTCAGGTTAAAATTGTATTAAATTAATTGTGACGATTACCTTCTCTAAAATCCTGCAAGCATGTAGTAATCCTTGAATTAAATTGTAATATTCTCACCCTAACACGTTATAATAAACCTTATGAAACAAAATGTGAGCAACAAGTTAAGATACAGCCTGTTCCAGAACTCGCGTACCGAAATTTGAGGGAATTTTAAAAATCCTCTGGAAAATATGAAAAAAATTTCAAATAAAATCCATCTTCAACACTAATTAAAAAGGAAGCTATTTATTCTGACCAATCCTGTTGCTGATGTTAAATTACCTACAAATTAGGTTTTCCCTACTTATTAGTATCTATGGTTGCATTTTAATTGTTGAGGCGTGCATTGTTTGAGACTTTCAACTTTAGAATCTTTTTAGGTTATTATATTTTGACAAAACCGACAGAGGCTATCAAATATTCTATTTTTATAGGGTCACTCCATCCGGCGGCGGTTTTTTGACATAATTAAATATTTATCACATTAATTAACACGTCAGCCTACAGAATATGTACCTGCAATAATTAAATTTGCTTCCATAGCTACAAATCCAACTTTTAAAGGTAATTTAACATCAGCAACAGTATTGGTCCACTTAAAGCGTTCTTATTTTTGAATTGAACGAAGATGGATTTTTATTGACATTTTTTTCATATTTTCCCTCAAATTTCTGTACGCGAGTTCTGGAACAGGCTGTATCATAACAGTGTCACTTTCTACGTGTTTTAACCAGGGTCACTCTATCCAGCAACACACACACAGGTAAAAAATCCCAAAAAAACTGAAAAAAATCATGAATCGAATCATGATTCGAATGTTGAATAACCCTTACAGTGTCCTCTAAATGATTTGAATACATTTTTTTGAAAATGTTTGCACCCTGCGTAAAAAATTATATTTAAGTGGCATACTGCATACCGGGTGGGCCATTTAAACGGTTACAAGTCGATATCTCAGAAACCGTAACAGAGAGGTTTTTCAAAATGATTTTTTTTCCATTTTTTTGGGATTTTTTACCTACGTATTACGGTAAAGTCGTATTAATGGTTTAGGTCGCTTGCAAAACAACTTTATACTCCGATATTTCAAGAACGTTTTGACATAGAGACTTGAAATTTCGAACACTTTTTCTCAACTACACTCATAAAACAGTTTATTTGTGTGTACAAAATATTTGGTTGCATATGGCCAATTGAATTATTTTGGTTGTGAGAAATAAATTTATATATCTGTCAAATAAATTATTTTGTTCCCATTAATAAATGATTTTCAAATTAAAAGATTTCTTTACATGAACTAAATATTTATTTAACTTAAATAAAATTTATTACTCACAACCAAATAATTTAATTGGCCATATCCAAATAAATCTAAAAAATCTTTTTTATGAGTGTACTTTAGTTTATAATTTCCAGTCTCTGTGTCAAAGCGTTCTTGAAATGTCGTAGTGTAAAGTTGTTTTGCAAGCGACCTTCACCATTAATACGACTATATACTTACAGAACTTCTGAACAAGTGATACATGCCGTTCCCTTTTCTATAGCTACACTATACTGCCCTGTAAGACAAGTTGTCCTATGTGTAAATTAGATGTTTTGAGATATGGCCAGTTTTATTGTTTTTGTTTGCACTTTATGAAAACAAGTTTAAATAAATATGGCGTTGGGTTCTGCTTTATTTTAAATCAAAAATACATAACTTTCTTCGAAAAAAAAATTATTTTTTTTTGTCAGAAAAATTAATTTTCATACTAAATGCATTTGTCCTATCTGAGAAAGTTAAGAAAAAATGATTTAAAAAGCCCAATAAATTTACTAACATCTGTAAAGTTAGTCCTAGTTCTGACTTATTCGTCTAGTAAAGACTAGTTAGGACAGTTTTATTTAGGAAACATTGCACATTTTTCACATAGGACAAACATCTTAAGCTAATTTCAGGATTTGGGTTTTAGATAGGTCATTTCTTTTTAGTATGCTAGTATAATGCAATACAATGGTGTACTTATCTCAAAAAGTGAATTTTTGCAGATAGGACAACTTGTCTAAGCAGGGCAGTATAGACCTAAGACGTTTATTGTGCCCTGCTAAGACAAGTTGACCTATCTGCAAATTAGATGTTTTAAGATATGGCCAGTTTTAATGTTTTTGTTTGCACTTTTTGAAAATATGTTTAAATAATATGGCGTTGGGTTCTGCTTTATTTTAAATTAAAAATACGTGATAAAAATATTTTTTTTTGTCAGAAAAATAATTTGTAATATTTTGTCTGTGTTATCTGAGAAAGTTATGACAAAATGATCTAAAAAGTCCAATCAAATTACTAAGATCTGTAAAGTTAGTCCTAGTCCTGAATTTGTCGTCTAGTAAAGACTAGACAAACATCGTAGGCTAATTTTTAGGATTTGGGTTTTAGATAGGACATTAAATGAAATTTTCTTTTTAGTAGGCACATGGAACTAGTGTGAACAATACAATGGCATACTTATCTCAAAAAGTGAATTTTTGCAGACAGGACAACTTGTCTTAGCAGGGCAGTATTGTAGGGTTATGTTCAGAGAAAGATTGTTATGGTTGTCTTGTTTTTATGGTCCTCTTAAGTTTCCTTCTTGACCAAATTTGTATCTCTTATAATAACGGAAATATAGTCGGTGTACAAAATTGTAGGACACCCTGTATATTTCTTTAAAGTATTTTCATACTTTTTTTATATAGAATCACCCCTTAAAATGGTGTAACATATTTTTAAGTCACCAAGTACAATAAAAAAAGGTTTTAAAATGTCTAAGTTCTATATTTTTTAGTCGTATAAATCACTTTTTGAAACATGTGTTTATGAAAACTTTTTTATGCTTGTGTATCTACATGAAATAGAAATAAATTCTGAACGTAGATGGTTCTACAAAGTACATTGGAGTAAATTTAGTAGTATATGTAACAATAAAGATCCACATATATAAAAATAGTAACATTCTTCTTATAAACGTATTTATAGTCTTGCATTTACCAAAACTTTAAAACTACACATAGAAAACAAAACCTTGTTTTAAGTGAACATATTTACTTATATATAATTAAGAATTAATAGTCTATAAAAATATACACGGTGTTTGTAGTCTTTTAGCATCAAATAAAAGGCATGATTCTACATCACAAAACATAATAAAAACAGCATAGGAACATAGGTCCAGAAACGAACCCTAAGAGAGTTACGACCCTTTAAAATTGTACTAAAAATAAGGTTTTTAATTAATTAATAACTCTGGCACCCTTTGTGTTAGTTTTTTTGAATCTATCCAGAGGCGGGCCTAGACGGACAAAATGTTTTTGCCCCAAACTTTTTTATGTGTATTTTCTTTGGATTTTTTGTAAAAAATATAGATTCCTTACACTGTCAACCGTTAAAAAAATGCAACTAAGAGAAAGTAATATTTTGTGCCATCAAAAATTTTACTTTTTAAAGGGCTATTACTCCTTTAATGTTTCAGTGAAGAATACTTTTTGCTTAGTTTTAAATGAAGAATCACCCTGCAGCATTAAAAGTTTATTGGTGCTATTTTTTTGTTCCCCATTCAATATGACAATCTTTGAAGGGCCGTAGTTCGCTTATTTCCGGACATGTGTTCCATTGTTGGTTTTTCATGTTTTGTGGTGTACAATCATCTCCTTTATTTAATACCAATAGACTGCACACTTGTGTAAACGTGCAGCGACTTAAAACTAAAAATATGTATTTGATTTTAACGATACTACTTTATAATTTTTTTTGTCTAATGTAGTGTGCGTTTAAATCCTAAAGCTATAGAAGAAGAAGAAATAGGAAAAAAAATTATGTTAAAATACAGTTTTTTGGTGTATTTCAGGTAGGTAGCCCTGGGTCACTACTACCGTTCTATATTTCTTAGATGAAACCGATATTCTATACTTAATATTTGTGCAATATTGTAATATTTACTTGCACTAAAGTATTGTTTCGCTGTGTGTACATTTGTAGTCTTGTATTTAACAAAAGTTTAAAACTAGTGGTATTAGTAGTATTTCTCATAGTCTCCGCGTTGGATATACTGCAAAAGTTTTATAATGCTAGTTTTTCCATTAAGCACTATGCAGTAAGATATAATTATATTTAAAAATCTTTTCTTTTTCTTTACATTTTTAAGTTCCTAACTAGAAAGTTTTGTTGAACACCGATATATAAATGTAAAATTACCCCTATTTATTACGATTTATTTCGTACATTCTAGATAAGGAAATTTGAATTATATTACATTTTCTTTTAACTTTACTTATAAACATTTTAATGTACTTTAAGTATAAACCAAAGATTAAAAACCTTTTTGATCTCCTATAGTTAATACACTTATACCGGATTTCTTAACTAAAACAGGTCAATCGTATTTTGTCTTTATTACCAAAACTATCCAAAAATTTAGTCAATTTTACCGAAATTTAACTTAGATTTGAAAGATTTCTTCTACACACAGACAAAAAAAATCTAATATGAAGTATTTGTGATAAAGTCTTGTTGCAAGTATACAAAACACTTGATACACATTTGACATATTTAACTAATTTTTAAAAAATCTATAATTTGTTTCAAGTTTAACTAGTACTTGTTTCTAAGAAATTAGTATAAGTGCTACATTTCATAATTTATTTAAATACTCAGTACAAATATCTACTTGCCATCCCTCACTTAATTTTCTTAAAACAAGTAATTTTATTAGTCAAACCAAGAGCCTTAACTTGATACAATTTAACACAATGGTCCTTAGGGAACAGGTGTTAAGGGCTATGAACCCTGAACTGAACAAACAACTTGATACAATTTTTTACCTTTTGGTCTAAGTAACTACGTATTCAACTTTAATAAAGCAAAACATTTGATTTAAGTACTTGTTTGCGGATATACAAACTTTTGAGCCACTTGATCTAAATAATGCGTACTTGTTTCTAGTAAACATTTTTATGTATGTAGCTTTAGTTTTTGAGATGTGGGTGTTTCTCACAAATGCTGAAAATTTGTGTCCCCAGTTAATTATTTACTAGTAATAATATTTTTCTTTTCAATTATGGTTTCGTGTGAATGTTTTTTTATATTTATTATTGAATTATAGCATAAAATCTTAAAAAATATAATGAATATTTCGTTATGCTCTTTTTCATCATATATGCCAAAACTCCCCTGGCTTGTTTCCAATCACAAACCAGTCAAATATAGAAATTTCATAAAAAAGTAGTTAAAATTTTTATCCAATACATACAGATAATAAGACAATTACCAGCTTTATTTTAAATATATACTCAATTATAACCCCTGCGTGGCTTTTACTTTATTGAGTGGATAATTATTTATTTTACCCGCTCAACTGTCACTTGTCAAATTATTTTCTTGCAAATGTGATTAAAATTTTTAATAAATAAAAATATGAATTCCTAAGCTATTTATTGGATAAAACCTTGTATGGCACTCATGGGTAAACCGATATTGCCCTCTCGAAAATTAACCTACTTAGCTGACGTCTCGAAGGTTAATTTTCTCATGGGCAATATCTTACTTTACCCACTAGTACCATAAATAACTATTAATCATGTTATTTTTTTAAATTCTCTACATAGAAATTAATTTTTCCTTATTTGTACATAAATAATGCTGTCGGTAAAGGCACTTAGTGCAAAGTTTATGGAATTCGGGTACATGTCACTCCTGTTCCATTTCTTTAGTAGTAATTTAGCGTTTCTTTACAAAAAACATGATTCGGCTTGGTAGCATTACAGTCCCCTGGCAAGGAAATAAATATTTTTATTTTTATAGCGCGCTGATTATTGTGCTAGGTAATTTTGTTATAAGTTATTGAAATATGCAATATTTTTATGTTTTGCAAGAATTCTCCCCGGTCGTCTTATTTCTGCCAGGGGACTGAAAAAATACTTTATTTTGCTTATTTAAATAACATCCACATCTATAAATAAAATGCACTGCAAAAAAAGAATAAGAAAAACCTATCGGTTAAGGTATCAGCCCATTTAAAATTACTCTAAAAGATGGTAACAAATGAAAGAAAAAAAATTACCAACAAAAAAAAAAGGGAAAAAGAAAACTTGTGAATGAATCGAAGACAACGTGGACAATATGGGCAACAAGTCAGGTCCAAGATGATCAAAATTTGCGTTACGTAATACTTGAACGTTCCCTTATCACAAAATTTTCAATATAATGTAAATTAAAGATAAAATATTGCGGGGCCGCGGCTCATTACAGAATTTAGTACAATTAACTCTTAGTCTGATCACTTATTTTTTTTGTCTGAAGAAAAAAGTCTTGGGATACTTTTGCAATCCCTTAATTGAGAAATACCCTTATATCTAAATTATAAATAATTTTATTTGTAAACGAAATAATGCAGAATAATCCCAATTTATTATTTTATTTAAAACACAATAATGCGAGAACACATTAAATTTTATGCATCTGAATTGGTTTTTTAAATTGGCGTCAGCTTCTTTAGTTCATTGCCAAATAACCTGTCTTTTTTCTTATTTCCTTTCTGATATCATAAAGTATTTGATAGTAGATACCTAAATTGAATTCAATATTTCTGGTCTTGAAAGTTTTCTTATAAAACATAAATTATGATATCTTTACGTGATAATAAAATACTTATAAAGAATTAAGAATTTTTACAAAAATTATTTTTTTGGACTACCACATCTAAAAGTTTAGTATCTACTTATCATATTTTTTATAATGTATTAATTTTATACCTATGTATACCGGGTCCTACAGATCCAATGTACATACACCCCCTTAACTTCTGTATTTGTGAAGAAAAATTTTTTAAATTGGGTACCTATATTACACTTAGGGAACCTCAAATTTTGACATATAAAACAACATTTCACTACTTCAGGTTTTACCGGAAATGCTACCAACTTTCACATTTTAAGAGCGACTAATAAATGCTTTATATTTTTGTAATCTGCACAATTTTCTTAAAACACTGATAAGTGACATTCCAAGTGTTAAATTTTATTTGACATCCTTAATTAACTCTAATTGACACCAGAAATGCTAAAAAAGAAAAAATTTCTTTTAGCTTGTACAATTCTTTAAATTAGGAGGTTTTAAGCGATTCTTGAATTTGGTACCCTAGTACACCCATAGTACCATAGTAACATTTAAAAGCTCAAGAAATGTGGAATCGATCCATTTCGACTTCGTCTCAATCTTCAAAATAATCCTCAAGCGGTAAAATGCACTTACTGCCCTTAATACTTAAATAAGTATAATCGAATATTTTTTTGTCTATATTTCACATAAATAATATTTATATAGTACCAACTTCGTAAGCCCGAAAACCCCTACGCACTCTCTTTATCTTTTTTTGTTGCTACCGTTGCTATGACAACGGTATGTTCCATTTGTTCAAAAGTTGTCTTTACTCTTTAACAGCGGTAGTCAAAAACCGCCGCTGAATGGAGTGACCCGAAAATAACATGCATTAAACATACAAGGATAAGGATAAGTCGTTGTTTTTTACGGACCGATAATAAAAAGAGGATGATTTTAGTTCCTGAAAATTTTCATTCAGGCAGCAATATTTAATTATTTAAAACTCTGAAACATTCATTGATTTTAGAAGAGAGATAGATTTTGTTTAAATATTAATTATACATCTAGCCTAGACTCAAAATTCGCTACTGTATTAAATACTGAACGTTTTTGTATATGAAACCCAAAGCAACTTTAGTCATTGAATATAAGTTGTTATGAAAATAATTTATTTACGAAGATGGGCAATGATACCGATTTATTTTTTTTTAGATTTTCAGATTTTTATAGAGTTTCAGATTAATTCCTGAAGATTTCTCTAGCAGTAAAAATCGAAACGTCGAAAAGTGAAAATCCATAACCTGAAAGTGAAAGTTCTTTATACCTAATTTTTATTAGTTTGGTTGTAAAAAATTATGAGTTTGTAAAGTTTATTTTGTTTATAAAATTTTCTTCTCGTAATTCTACTATCTTAATACTACGTTATTAACTCGACTGTTTTAGGAAACCTTAAAAGGTGTTTTTCCTACGAGCTTGCGGACCTTTTTTCTTCTTTATTGAGTAAAACACAATATGGTCCAAAAAGTGCATATTTGTGCCTACCTTATTACGTTTTTTCCCTACAATAATCGATGCTACCCAGCTTGAGACAGTCAGCACAATTTAACAATTTTGGTCCAAAAAAGTGCATATTTGTGCCTACCTTATTACGTTTTTGCCCTACAATAATCGATGCTACCCAGCTTGAGACAGTCAGCACATAATAATAATATATTTATTCACCATTATGGGTACAGTTGTACATGTGGTAAGTCAATGAGTATAAGTTTATAATAATAAATTGACAGGTCTATGCCCGTAAGTCACAATTTAACAAGTTTTTATAGTGGAAGAGTACGAGATACAAACTGGGTTTTTGTGTACGCCTTTACCAACTGGATACAGATTTATAGGCATATTTTGAGATATACTGGAAGTGTCACATATGACATAGAGAACGAACTAACAAGTTTAAGAGGGGTTGGCAATATTAGGAACATTGGCAATAATTGGCTCATCTACCTTAGTCGTTAGTGCTTATTTTCCACCCGTTGCCATGACAACGGTAGGAAAGTGATAGTCAGAAAAATAGTATACGCACCTTGACGCATATCTATTTCAGAACACTTCGAGTGCTTTTTTTTAATCGACTCTGCTTTGTAAAAAAATAAGCCCTCTCGTGCGTAATATACTAGTACAAGCTAGTGCACAGCATATTGCACTCTCAACGACAATATCCTTAAAAAGTCTTGACCACCACAATCATGTTAAGTATATTTCCTTTCTCAAGAATAAAATAAAATTGAACTCTGTTTTCGTAATGTAAACGATTTAGAATGTATAAACAATAGAAATTGATTAAATAAAATGTTCAAACAAAGTCAAATACATTCGAGTGTGCTTGCGTCTTTCTCCTATTGACATGTCAACAGCAAAATTTTGTAAAAACAAACATTTGAAATATGAAAAAAAAACAATCTCAAATCACGAAAGTACATACGTGACAGACATGTGGAAAAATCATTTAAACATGTCATAAACAAACGAAGAAAAATATCATTTGTTTCCAAAGCATTCTAAATTTACTTTAAACAGAAATTGAAACGAATCGCCGAGCGGGTTAGGGCATCTAATTCAAATACTGTGCATTTTTATTTCAAAATTCCAGAAGACGGTCTATTTTGAATCGATCTTCCTTTTTTTTTTGAAGAACTTGTTAAGATTTGTACTTTCATAACCTACTGCTAAAAATTAGATTTGAGGCATAACAATTGAGTGCTGCAATTTTTAAATGGTAAAGCGTCTTATGGGTCGCCCTGTATATACATAATATCCCCAAATATATGAGTATGAAATAAAACATTTATTGAACATAAATAAATTGTATATTTATGGTAAATAAATTGAACGTACTAAAAAACTGGTTTTATTTATAAAGAAAAACTTTTGATAATTAAACTTATATTCGCCACAAATATATTTTTTCTCGGCGTATAACCAAAAACTAATGAATTCGGCCAAGGATTCATATTTTAAGGGTTTTGGAATATTTTATTTAATTAGAATAAAATTACCTGTTTCTATTTTTTTTTTATTTTAAACCTTTTGAACTATAGAGACTTTTAGAGCAGTAAAAATTGGGATTTACCAGCTTTTCAAAGTTAACGGTTCAAATGTTTCCAAAGGGGACAAACACAAATACAAATAGTGAAACAAACAGAGAATTTACGAAATAGGAAAATCTTTTATTGAATTACCATACCTTTGTTTCTTTTTTTTTCTATATAATGTATAGTGGTACAAACAAATTTATTTTTGAATAATATTATACATTATATTTAAATTTACTTATCAACCAGAAATATTATACTGTAAATTAATTGGAATGATTTTGTATAATATCAATTTATTTTAAATAGTTCAATACAACAAATTAGTCAAACATATTAAAATTTAAAGTGTCAGCACCTTCGTCAGTGAGAGTTTCTTGACAACAAAGACCGTCAAAATTAGGTCTACAGTTCTATCTCTTTCTAACAGTTTAGCCAGCGTAAGGAAGTCCAGTACTAAAATTGTTGCATATATCAATGTCATTTGGGTTCTTTTTGTTTTTAGTATTAATGTCATATGTTCACGAAGACTGGAACTTACTGTTGTTTTTACTACTATTTCCATCTGTTTACAAAACTGGAACTTTTAGCGTTGACTTTTACCTAGAACAGTTTAGTGACGTTTTCAAAAAATGGACTCGCTGGGAATAATGTCCCATTACAACTTTTTATGTTAATTGTTGATGATATTTTTATTTTTTTTATTTAAACATTTGAAGGAACACTTTTATTTAAAAATAAAAGTAAAAATCATGAAATATTTTGAAATAAATTTAATTTTATCCCAGTTTAATTTTTTTTCTTTAACCCCTTAACTGTGTTATAGAGTGCTTGTCTAAATTCTCATCTCCTTTAACTTATGATATTTTTAGGGACCACAATGAAGGAGGAAAATTTTTTTAATGAAAAGTGGGGGCGCGAGATACATAAATAAAAATATGTTTAGGTTAGATTTCAACAAAATGGGTCATAAAAACCATATATTTGTTTATGGACAATGCAATTTGGAAACATTCAAATCGAACTAGGTGGAACGTAAACAAAAAGAAACGTAATACTCGAAATGGCAAATTCGCATATTGGATTATCTGTGTTTTGCATTTTTCTGATAGAGACAATGTCTAGGGCTGATCTTCCGACTTTATTGCTACAGACGCTGCATTTTTAGGTTTATGTTTATTTGAAAATATGTACAGGGTGGTTAATAAAAAAAAAACATGATTACACAGTACAGTAGAAAAAAATTTTTCTGTCATTGGACCAATTTTTTTATGTCAATTTTGGGTAAAACGGAAAATCCCAAAATTAAGAAAACTAAATAAAACTGGGTTTGAAGACATGTCATAGATATTTGACATATCTGTGCAATAAACAGGAATAGTTATTTATAATATAAGATCAAAAAGTTAAGTTTTTCGATTGAGTAGGTTATTAGAAGAAAAAAGGTCGGCCGATCGGGCCTGCCCGAGGTTAATAAACCTACGAAATCTTTTTGCCCGTGTATTATACAATATTTTTTATTCGATTGTTACTAATTATAAGAAATTATTAAAATAAACTTAATTTCAAATTGCGAAAAGTATTTCTTTTTAATGTCTTATTACTTTTTTCTAGTTTTCCATGACAAATTGATATCCAATCAAATCGCTAAAAAACAACAATTGAATCGTTTCTTTTGTATGCGGTTTCATTTTCAAATTAAAAAAGCTATAGCTTGGTGATTAATTTCTTTAAAAATGTGTCAGTTATGAAAATAGTAATACTTCTGAACCGTTCTATGAAAAATTTTACGAGATGACACTAACTTTGTGGTCGTGTAAAAAATATTGTATTTTAATTAGGGATCCTAAATAAACTGATATTAAACTTTTGAAATTAATTGTTATTTCATTTAAGCTCTCTAAAAACTAATATTTTAAGAACTGTTTTTATTTATTTTTATGCTTTTTTTATTGGAATATTTTTATTTTAATAAGTAATTAAATCTTCTTTGGGAACCATCCTGTAGAGAAAAGCATATTTCTATACCAATAAAAAATATAGCAAAGGATATTTCTTGAAATTGTGCCGCTGCAAATAGCATTCTTTCATATTTCGAATAAGTTTATTTGATATATAAACACATATTTTCACAATTTTACGATATACTTTTATTGGAAAGAAATTTTTAATACTATAGAAGCCTACCATGTACCTGTCCGTGTTAAGGAATAAGAGCATATATCACTTTGGTTTGCCAAAAAAAAATTGAGCAAATTTCATTGATCAAGGCTACTTGATTTTTATGAAAATTTCAAGAAATGTAATTTCTGTTAATAATTTATTTTATTATTTGAATAAAAATAGTTAAATAGTGCTAGTAGTGAAAAAACTAATATATAAACCACGGTAGAGAAGACTATTATAGCCTAGCACTCTTAAATCTTAATTTAATACTCTCGGCTATAAAAATTGTCTTCTCTAGTAGTAGTAGTAAATTTTTGGGTTGGCCAAAGCCGGACAACTAGGCCATTTCTGGCCCTTTTTTCACCCCAGGCAATCCCAGCCATTTACTAATTTGAGTCCTCCTTGAACCTGCCCGTCCTTTCAATAAAGGTCAGGATATTGGCCCAGGGGAGAATTGTCTTCTCTTCCTTGGTATAAAATTACTATTGTTCCATTTATTGGTAGGCAACTACATTTACAACAAATTTATTTTATTAATGTCAATGACATTAATTTTATTGTGGCCATGTAAAAAAGCCATGTGTTAGTTTTAGTCGATTTTTATTGATCTCTAATTTAAATGGGGTTTTATATATATTTTTTTATTTTTAATATTTAGCTCCCCTGTCGGGCTCCTAAAAGAAAAAAATATAATATCTCCTCTGTTTTGAAATATTTTGTAATGATTCCTTATGCATGCAAAACATATATTTTTCATTTATTAATATATTTGGACCCCTCGTCACCCCTCCAAATCTCGCCATATTTTCTTTTTGTTGGTAGTAAAGCAGCTTATTTTGCACAAATTATTATTAATAATAGGCACAAAATTACACAAAAGTCACCACGTGTGTCTGCCATTCAGTATCACCCCTGCCCACCCATCCACCCCATCATGTGGGCATAAAGAATCATTAAAAAGCTTTTCCTAATACGGACGACTTAGATTCATGATTTATATATTTTTTTTAATTTTTAGACACCCGGCGGGGAGGGTAAATATTGAAATAAAAGAAAACAAAAAAAGACCGTTTCATTTTAGAACATTAGAACAGCTTTTCCCACTACAGGCCATGTAAAATTTAATCCATCGACCCACCCTAACGTGTGTGTCAAGGCGGAAACTACTTCTACTTCTACAATTGTCTAAAAAAGACTTTCCTTTAGATCTTGGCACACAAATAACATTATATGATTTAGAAAACGTAAGATTCCCGTAAAAAAACTCCACAGAATGTTTTAATTAAAAATATAGAATCCAGTAGAAAACGATAGCATTCATTTGTTTTTGATCGTTTTGTACTAGATTCTGTATGTGTATGTGAAACTTTCGAACACGTTCCTTTGGTCACTTTTTAACAGGTAGGTATTTATGATCCTTTATTTTATATAGTTTTGTAAAAATAAATTAGCTACATTTTTTAATTAGAATTGTACAAGGTAATTAAAAATATTGCTCCTTCATAAAATTATGAAATATAGCTCCAGTAACTAAAACAGTTATATTTGGTAACGTAAATTAATGTGCCATAACATCTGCACCTTATACAGGGTGTTTTTTTGCGCATGGGAAAATCAATTTTGTACGATATGATATCCTTGTATCTAGAAAAAGTTACATAACCTCAAATAACTATAGGAGATACGGATAGTATATCAGCATTGAGAAGCAATATGATTGTAAAACAAGCTAATCCATTTTGAAAATTTTCAATTTATTTTGACAGGGGTACAATTAATTCTTTTTTATATAAAAAGCACATAAAAAAACCATATTTTCCTTTCTGTTCAAGGCATCTGTCAGCGAAAACGAATCTAGGTACCTCTGCATCGATTTAACTGAACTTTTTTTTCTTTCGGTACGAATGAGTGCCTATTATAATTTTTTTGTAGCTCTCTTGTAGCTCTCTAGAGTAAAAATCTAATAAAATTGTATTTATTATTAAAATATATATGTTTATTTTTAATTAAAATAACAAACTTTAAATAAAACTAGAATATAGCTCGTTTTTTGTATATACCTATATTACAGAACTGTTTTTTGTCACTTTTGTTAAGCACCTACTAATTGTACAAACGTAGTAATTCTCATGAAATTACCCTTTAAGCTTTAAATGAGCCATTTAGAGATAACATAAATTATCACATAATAAAGCTTAACAATATTAATTCTACAATAATATTATATATAATAGCATAATACTAAATATAAGTTCTCAATCACAGTGCAAACACCCTTATTGAAAATTCTCATACAAGGGAACGTTTAAGTATAACGTAACGCAAATTTTGATCATTTTGGACTTTTTACGAGCCTGTGAACAGGCACTTAGTTTCGTTGCATTATTTTTTTTTGCCTCTTAAAACAAGTAGTGTCTCAGACTACGCTAGACCGTTTACGTAACAAATAAAACAATAAAAGGAAATATTTTTAAAATTACAATGAGTATATTTATTTTGACAACAACATATAAATAAAATTAAAACATATCTTCTTCATTTAACAAAAAAAAAACTATTTCGGAGCAAAGCCATAGGCTTTCTTTTGAATCATAGGACGGTTTTTATTTTAAAACGATTTTTCTATAAGTGTTTTCCATTTTGTATGTGTGTAGAAAGTATCGTGTGATGTATGTGGTCAGTAGTTTTCATTTCGTAGATTTTAACTGACATCAATATATTTTCTTCTTATCTTTGCAGCTTATCCTCATCGTTTGTCTTTATTTATTTCTTTTACTATTAATTTATATACTTTTTCTGGATCTGATACCACGTAATGGTCATTGTAAAATAATTTTCTGCAATTATAAATATATTACATATTACATACTGGGTGTTTTAACTCTAATTTGAGCCAAAGTAAGTAAAAGGGATAATTAGGTTCAAAAATTTGCATGCCCCAAAATTTAGTTTAAATAAGTTTTCTTCTATACATCCCATATGTGAAGTTTGGTGGATAAATTATGGGACACCCTGTATAATACTTTTATTTTGAGTTGCAAAAGTATCAAAATACGTCAAAAACTATGTTCTTCCTGCCAATTTTATTTGGTCACCGATTACACTAGGCAACTTTTTTTTTGCCCCGATCGGAAAGTAAATTTTTCTTACTAATTCGAGGGCGTAGAATCCGAATCTGACCTTAGAAAAATTCCAGCACCTAAAATTTTTGAGATATAAGTTCAGGTAATAATGACGTTTTTTTTTAAAATCTTTAAAAAAAAGAGTAGAATTTTGAAAATTTTAGTGTATATTAAAAAAAATATGAGGAATTCAAAAATCTATATATCAAGAGTAAGTACGCGAAAAAACATAAAAAGGTTAAAATGAAAGTGCAGAGTTTACTTAATTGCTCATTTGTGACAAAACTATCAAATTTTTTTAAAAACTTCATAGAACTTAATTTGTAGATTATAAAATTCTCTTTGCTTAGTTTGTTCCTAAAAAGTAAATAAATGAAAAATATATAAAATTAAAGTACAGTGTTAACTTTTTTCCCGAGCCCAAAAAATATATTTTTCTTATCAATTTAAAGGCGCAGAATCCAAATTTGACCTTAAAAATAATTCAGCACGTCTTATTTTTTAAATTTTAGTACATGCAATTATGCCAATTTAAAAATAATTTATAAAACAAAATATTTTGTATTTTTGTTTTGTTTTTTTAATGGTTCTACATCATAAAAATGTTACTTTATTACATAAGAACCATAATACGTAACATTTTTTTAGTTCATTTTTGACCCCCTAGTAATGATTTTTGACAATTTTTAGCATGAGTACGTGGCGATAAGCTTGTCCCCTTATACACCCTTCCTCTTACCCTCCACCCCTACTTAGTTTTGTGACATTATCCATTTTTTTAATATTTTTTTTTCATAATATCCCTATTTATTCTACCTATGAATTTAAAATTTCTATGTTTTAAGTTGGGTATTTTTTAGCTAATATTGAGTCGCCGAATCCAAATTTGTCCTTGGAATATTTTTGTCTCCCATGATTTTAGAACAAAAGTGGGATAAAATAATGATTTTTTAACATTTTTATCTTATTTTTCTCAGAAAACTTACGTAATAGAAATATTCTGAGGCCAGATTCGGTTTCAGCGACCCAAAATTAGTTAAAAAACAAATGACTCCAATCGGGGCAAGAAACCGTGTTGCCTAGTGTTATCTAGGAAACTAAAAGAAATAAACAAGACACAGCGAAGTTTTTACGTCATTGCAATTCATGCAATGCATTGCCCTCACCTGAAAAGTCATTTTTTCACCACCAGCCTAAAAGCACATCTTTATTACTGTTCTTTTCATTGGTAGAAATATTATTTCTCTACCTATGACGTCAGAGGTTCTAAAAATAATGAAATTGCACCATGGTTAATAATGAATTTTTATTCAGCTGTTTTGGCATCTGGCGTTTCACTTAATTATTAAATCACATTGCTATTTACAAGTGTCCAAATTTATTTATTGCATGATAAATTAAAAAATATTAACTAAATTAGTACCTATAAAACATGTTTTACAAAAAAACACTTCGAAAAGTGAAAATCATTGGTCCATCATATTCAACTATAGATTATACAACCGATATATTACAGTAAGGATCATAGATTACTAGAGGTACAACCCCCCTTTATTGATTTTTGAGGCAATAGATTCTCATTCTCCCTCACAGTTTTCGCCTGTCCCCTTATTTCTGGGGAAGTACCAGAATCATCACTTTGCCTTTCACTTTCCATTTTTATATATTTTATTACACTTAACAGGGAAACACTTTCTAACTTAATAATTTTAGCAGATCACCAGAAAATTTCTGCCAGAAATGTCAAGTTATTCATTTGTTTTTTTAATGGACGCGAACGACCATCGTGATATTTTAAATTTAAAAGCTTTTTCATTAAATTTTAGTAAAATAAATAAATAAATAGCTAATTAATTGTACTGGTAGTGAAAAAAATACTATATTTTCCACGTGAGTGAAGATTTAACATTTTAGACCGAGTCTTGCGGGCTTCGCGCTAGCGCGCTCATCCCGCAATTTGACGCAGGTCAAAAATGTTAAACTTCTCTCACTTGGTAAATAATATACTATTAAAAAACTCAATTTATTTATTATATGTACTTTAAACACCTTGATTAGTAATCAGTTATTAGAGTAACATTTGTTTTATTGAAATTGCCAAAATAACTGACTGGCTGGCCCATAGTATACATTACAATACACATAATTTATGTAATAAAGATTCGCCTTGAGATACTCGCAGGTAACTAACTAGATATTATAATATTATATATGGCTCAATAAAGTCCATGGTCATTGGATACTGTTATAGTAATAGTGCCCTAATGATATTGGTATACCGGTACTTATTAGAATACGATATTCCATAACAATTATAAGATATTCTCATAATAACTATATTAGTATATTATATCATATTATAAATATTTTGGTATAATTATAGGTACGACATAACACAACATAAATATATTCTATAGAACATAATAAAACATTAATTAAGGTGCTCGTGGAATTAAGGTTTATGTCCCTATTTCCCCAAGACTTTTTATTGAGATGATAGTATTACATTTTATTGTAATTTAAAAATTAAGGAATCCATAAGCCAAATTTTTTAAAAGATTTTATTAATAAAGTTTTAAAAATTAATTATTTTCTATTGTATTACAACATTGTAGAATATACATTGTACATACTTGACTGTCACATCATTATTTAATAAAATCGCTCCAAAAAAGATTAGGGGTGACCGGGGCTAGTTGTCGCAGGGGTAAGTTGTCGAAGTGCTTGTATCTCAAAAAGTAAAATAGTTTTCTGCACCAAACCGAGATTAGCCTCTGTGTTATAAAAGTGACATTTATTATTTGTAAACTTAAAAGCAATAAGTTAAAAAAACAGCAATTTAATCTAAAAAATGTCAAAATTAAAGAGTCCAGTAATTTTTTTGTTGTAAATATTTTTTCTTTTTGTGAGTGATTTAAAATATTAAGATAAGAAAATTATATGTATATTAATAGTTTGAGGTGTATATTATTTGTTGATATTTTCATTTAGGAGTGTTTATTCGTTAATTAGACAGTACTTGATACATAAGGTAAAATTGACCACTGGGGCTAGTTGTCGCATTTGGTTTGGGTCTAGTTGTCGCATGATCTGGAGATATGTTCATGGTATGACATTTCTTTTTTCGCATTTTTTTAATTTAAAACTGTGTTAAAAAGTGAAACTTAATAAGATAGCAAATAAAATCGTTTATTAAATTAAATTAAAAAAAAAATAGAAAAAATATTATTTCATTATAAAGTTGACAATTTTGGTACAAAAGTATAACAATCGGCTTTTGGGAAGGCACATGTCTTATTAGTTATTTATTATTTTTTTAAATACCTTTATATTTCTTCAAAAAAATATACTTTAAGTGCCGCGACAACATGCCCCGTGACGGGGCACGTTGTCGCATTTGTCGAGACTTAATAAAAAAAAATCAAAAAAGTCCAAACTCTAACACCGTGTAAATTTTTCCATGTTTTATCCTATAATAATGTTACTGAAACATGCAGCTAAAATTACCACTTGGTCAATTAAAAAAAAAAAAAACAAAAATAAAGGAAAAAACTGACTTTGAATGAAAAAGTGCGACAATTAGCCCCGGTCACCCCTACACCTGATATTAATAACCTTTAAAGTCGATTTTCCTAAAATAAGTATCCTTTATTTCGCCAAGCCATTTAATTAGTAATTTTAAGATAAGAAATAAACCAGCTTCTGTGAATATAAACTTACCATTTACTTCGTTTAATGCATATACAGGGTGCAACAGGTAATTCTACATGATAAAATATGACAAAAAGTTCCTATAAACATATGTCTAAAAATGCATCATAAGGAAGCTACGCCCCTTTGAAATTGGCTAAAAAAATCGGTTTTTATTTAATAACTCAGGAACCCTTTGAGATATGTTAACGAGGTCCATCTTTGTATGTCATTTTCACGTACTTATTTCAGCCAGGGGTGTGCGAAACGGGGGGGCCTTATCAGTTTTTTGTCCCAAACTTTTTTCTGTGTAACTTTTTTGCAATTTTATTTTTGAAATATGATTCCTCAGGTCAAAATACATAAAAAAGGTACTCTTGTTGTAATACTGTAGGATTAACCGTTTTCGAGAAAATTTCATTTGAAGGTGAAATTTCACAGTTCGAGGACGAAAAATTAAATACTAAAATGTCGAAAACCAAAATTTTAATGATGCAATGTTATTCTACATCAAAAACTAAGAAAAAAAGTTTCCATACATGTAGGTGGAAAAAACGCTTTTAAAGCTACCATAGCCCTTTAAAAATTTTGCATATTTAGGAGACCATAGCTCCATTAGGATTGATTTTTGGAAGTATCTGTATATGAGGTTTTTTTCTTAGTTTTTAATGTACATTCGCCCTGCATCATTAAAATTTTGGTTTTCAACATTTTAGTATTTCATTTTTCGTCCTCGAACCGTGGAATTTCACCTTCAAATGAATTTTTCTCGAAAACGGTTAATCCTACAGTATTACAACAAGAGTACCTTTTTTATGTATTTTGACCTGAGGTAAAATTGCAAAAAAGTTACACAGAAAAAAGTTTGGGACAAAAAACTGATAAGCCCCCCCCCCCCGTTTCGCACACCCCTGGTTGAAATAAGTACATGAAAATAACACATAAAAACGGGCCTTGGTAGGATTAGTTGACGTGCAAAACCTTGTTCATATATCTCAAAGGGTGAGTTATTAAATAAAAACCGATTTTTTTAGCCACTTTCAAAGGGGCGTAGCTCCCTTATGACGCGTTTTTAGACATATTTTTATAGGAACTTTTTGTCATATTTTATCATGTAGAATCACCTGTTAAAATTTCCTACGCTATTTCAAATACACCGTGTATTGTTACGGCCAGAGGTACTAATGGAACGGAATGATGGAAAAATGCGTATCAAATGCACGGTAGCTCAGATTTCTTCAGGGTGGGGTGTGCTTCGCCTTAATGATAGTTTTTCCTTTAAATAAAACGATTTTAAAATATTTAAAAACAAGAAATTAAATTACCTGGAGGCGCCACTTGGTCCAAAATGAAATAATCTGATATACCAGACCAAGAAAAATATATCGAGATCAAAATATTATAGATTTTAATTTAGAATTACCAGAGTGACAAATTTGATAAAAATAAACATAGTGTTAAAAATTAGATTAACCGCAGATATAATATATAATTAATTTTTACCTTTTTACGAGCTCGCAATAAGTTTACAGGGCCTCTAGGTTAGAGGTAATCGAGTAAGAGTACACATTTATAGCGCAATAATAAAGATCTGACGTTTGGATGTAAAGTTAGACTTATCTGCTTGTGGTTTTGATAAATCTTCTTAACAACGTCAGTATAAAACTTGTAAATCTCTGGTAAACCTTCTCCAATGCATAAGAACAGGACAATACTGCTTTCGGAGAGTCGGAATCCAAATAATGAGACGTACGGATAGATGTACGTTTATAAAAAAACGTAAAATAAGTATTGGACAATAGATAAGAGAAAAAGGAAAGATTGATGGAAGGAGGGAAGGAACGTAGGAGGATCTAAAAATTAAATAAAGAAAGTTAGATAAAATATTGAATGGATATTTAATTTGTTACCTTGTTCTAATTCGGCCTATAGTGTTTTCTTCTAAATGATAACAGTATATCCCCAAACGGGTATTCAAATGTCCTTTTAATTTAACGATATAAGGAACAATTTGTAATCTAGTTTTTGAGAGTAAATCCTCCAAAGAGCACGCAATTGCAAAAATTCTCAGGAACTGATAGTTATCAATTTTTCAGAAATGACGTCTCTTGACAAACGTTTATTTTTAGCAACGTCATTCAGTTCTTTTATCAAAGACATTTAGATTTTAAAGTGATTTAATAGGCGTATCATTGAAAATTTGAAAACTGAAAATATCGAGGAAAACTATTGAAAAGAAATAATAATGACTATTTAACCCAATTTTAGATAGAGTTCATTTTAACCGTAACAATATGTAAGCTTAAATCAAGTATTATTTTTTGTGTGTAGTTTCCAAACTGTTTATAAATTAACAAACTTGATGAAAAGCTTTACTTTAAGGCCAAGATTTAAAAGGAAAATAAAATCTAAAGTAACCTTAAATATAATAAGCTTTGTAAGTGGGAAAATAATTTGGCGCTACTATTATGATGAGAATATAAATTTAGTGATGCGTCAATTAATCTTATCAAGCTTAGGTTAAAACGTTTACTTTAATAGCTCTGTACATTGCATATTAGAGCGGGATAAAAAAAAATACTTTTTTATTCGATTTATTCTAAAAGAGACACTTTTTGTTCATGTTTTACGGGCGAAAAGTTGAACTTTGTGGCCCTAGGGCCAAAAAGTTTTTTCTCTCGCTAACTAAAACTTGTAATTTTTAAGCTTTTTAAAAGAAGATGCTTTATCTTTACTGTAATATTTATAAAGAAATATGACCTTTAGGTCACTTTTGGTCTTGAACTAACTGTTCTTTTTGACCAGATACAGTTATTATAATCATTTCATACAAAATAAAAATTTCTTCTATAACATAACCTCAAAATATATGTTAACTAATTATCTGTATTCATCCACTAAAATAAATTAAAAATACAAAATTTCAATTGTAAAATCAATTTCAATATTTATAATATTCATAGAACGGTTCAGAAGTATAACTATTTTCATAACAGACACATTTTAACGAAATTAATCACCAAGCTACAGCTTTTTTAATTTGAAAATGAAACCTCACGCAAAAAAAAACGATTTAATTGTTTTTCAGCAACTTAATTGTATAGCAATTTGTCATGAATAACTAGATAAGTAATAAGACACTAAAAAGAAATACTTTTTGCAATTTAAAATTAAGTATATTTTGATAATTTATTATAACTAGTAACAATCGAATAAAAAATATTGTATAATACAAAAAGTTAAATTTCGATTTCGTAGGTTTATTACCCTCGGGCCGGCCCGATCGGCCTGCCCTCGGCTTCTAAAAAAAAAAACCTATTCAATCGAAAAACTTGTTTTGTCCATTATTATATTGTATATGCTTATACCGAAAAATATTACAAATTATTTGCAAATAATGTACAGGTACTTACTTTTTTTTCTAATTTTATTTAAAACTCTTCTAGATAAAACTATTTAAAAACACATATTTTATCGACTAAGCTAAAATTTTTGACCCACCTTAGTATCCTTGCTCGTTTAAGATAAATTTCCTGCGAAGCTTCGGAGGTGCTAATTGTTGTTCTTCTACAGGATAAGGGACTAAAGGTTAACTCCTTAACAGTATCCTGTCGCTCGTTTCCAAAACTTATTGTTTGGTTCCTATAGATATATAGTAGCAGTTATACGCGCCGATAGTTCACAATCTTTCTTTTGAAAAGTTACACTGAGAGAAAATTCTTGAAAAACAGTCGCTGCATCATTTTGCATGTATATAATTATAATTGGAATGTTATATACTTTTCTTTATGACATCTTTGTAAATCCCTATTTCTGCACTCCTTTTTGTTTTTTGTACAAGCGATTACTTACAGCGTGCGTAATATTTTCCAGAGTCGGTTAAGGATTTTTTTTGAAATTTATGTACTTTTTTCCTTTTTTTTAGTTAATTTTGCCCTATTTTGAAAATTTTCAAAATTTCGGAAAGCCTTGTATACGTGCAAAAATAAAAAAAATGCGTATTTTTGCGTTTTGTGACGTTTTGTCACGATATAAATCAATTTCAAATAAAAAAATAAATATTCGGTCGATCGGTCGATCCTTCTGTCCGAGAAATCTTGTATCCACGATAACTTAAGAACGCTTTAACCTATAGACTTTAAATTTGGCTTACAGGTATATTACCAAAATTTCTCATTTGGAATTGTTTTTGATATGCATTGGGGTGGGGTAAGGGGGGCAAATAGAGTAAATACAATAATTTTTCACAAAAATTTAAAAATTGCTATATAGGGGTTTTTGAGGTTGCTGAAATCAAATATGATAATAAAAAATTTGTAACTCCACCCCCACGGGGGTGAGGGGGTAAATATTTTTAAATATTTTCAATATTTTCATCAAAATTGGTATATAGGGTTTTTTGGGGACGACGACACTGAATTTAATAATAAAATTTTTCCAATTCTACCCCCTAAGGGGTGAAGCTTTGTGAAACTTGATAAATAGGGGGTTTTGACGTTTCTGAAAGTAAATCTCCAACTTCACCCCCTGAGGGGTGGGGCCTAGTTTTCATGAAAATTGGTATAAATGGGTTTTTGAGGTAGCTAAAAGTGAATCTGATAATAAAAAAAATCTTACTAAACCCCCTGGAGGGCGGGGGGTAGTTTTAGTGAAAATTTCTATATTGGGGTTTTTGAGGTTGCTGAAAGTGAATCTGTTAATAAAAAATCCATTTAAGGCGCGGAGGTGAAAAATGGGAAAGCGATTTTACTGGGCAGTGTAATTATAATAATAATAATAATCGTTATTGCTTATAAAGAAATACATCTTACAGCAAGAGTTAGATAAATCAATAGAAAAGAAATAAACATATAAAAAAAAAGCGAAAGCGATTTTACTGGGCAGTGTATTTTGTTAGTTTTTCTAACTATTAGATACATGGCAATGATTGGCTCACCTATGACTAATAACTATCTATGGTTTATAATAATACATTTTTATCAGTGTTACTTTTGAAAATTTAAGCCTTAACCGCCATTATCTCTTATCAAAATTTTCAACCCCTTCAATTACAATAATCGTCTTAAAGGATTTTGTTCACGAAAATCTTAATTGATTCTCTGCACATCCGTTCTATTGTATTGATTAAGAATTATATTAACGACTATCCGTTAATGAGAGAATCATTTTATTATACTATAATGGAGTAATACGCGCTTTGCGTGTAGATTTATCTACAACAGACAAATAGGGATTATAATTGGTCACAAGTTTTACATTTAGTTCAGTTCAAATTAAAGATAATATTAAAATACACACATTAAACAAAAATAGAGATATTCGTAAATTATGAACACTAGGGTGCCCAGTCAAAATTAACAAATTGATTTTTTTTAGGGTCCCATCCCCTAAAAATGTTCATTTAGGTCAAAAACCAACCCTCAATTTTTTTTCAGATTTTTAAAAAAATATTTAGAGGTCGCGCCCGGCGGTTTTTTGGGAGAGAAAACATGTTAAGCCTTTTTATTATTATTTAAATATAAAAAGATTGAAATCCGGCAATTTTAGAAGGGAAACTTATTTTTGAATAATAAGGGAATATTCAAAAAAAAATTACCCTTTTACATGAGAAAATGGCTTTACCAGGGTAAAAACATTGTAAAAATTGATGTATGAAGCTTATTTATACTACAAAAAAGGTTACTTAGAAAATTTTCTCATAGGTCATTTTTTTTTTTAGAAATTTATGGATAGATACCAATTAACGCCCCATATTTATTTTTTCGAGAAAAAGAACAGGATGTCCAAAAAAAAATCACAAATCCCATAAAATGTAAAAAAATCACTTTATTTCGATTAAAGAGATTATATTTGGCCAAAAAGCATGATAATATGTACAAATTGCTTTGAAATGTATTTACTTTTATAACTGGGTGTTGTAGATTTTTTTTTCGGATTTTTAAATATAAACGTCTTACATCTTTTTTGAAAAAAAAAACTTATTTAATGTGTTTTATTACATAATTTAACATATTACAAGGCATTTTGAAAACATTTTTTATTTATTTTCTACAAAACTGACATTTTATTGCAATTTAATGCATTTTTTTAACTTTTATTGAGATATTTAATTATTTTTTGGACACCCTGTACTTTTTTTCAAAAAAGTAAGTATAAACCGTGAATTCGGACATATTGGAGAATACCCTAGGAAAAAATTACTCTTTGGAAAAAATTCTAAGTGCAGTTTTTTCTAGCCTTTATTAACCTCATTTGTCAATTTTTACCATTTTTACCTCATAAAAAATCCGTTTTATTTTTTTAGAGGGACATAAAAATTGAGAATATTCCTTTATTATCCAGAAACACTTTTTTATTCCATAAACTTTCAATATCAAAGTTTTTATATCCTTAAAAAAATAAAAACCCTTCACATGATTTTCTATTTAAAAAAACGCCGGGCGGGACCTCCAAATATTTTTTTAAAAATCTAAAAAAAAATCAGGGTTGTTCTGTCATCTAGAGGAACAATTTTGAGGGGTGGGACCCCAACAATTCCGTAGGTCCTGGGCACCCTAATGAACACTGTACCATCTTTTGCAAAAAAGTTCAGTGGTGTGAGCGACTATTATGGTAGTGGAGTACAATATCGGTCCCTCCTTTTAATATGTAAGTAAAGTTCACAGTTTACGAATATCCCTATTTTTTTTGGATGTCAGTATGGGTACTTCTATGAAAATCGGGTAACTTTTCAGATGTATTTGGGTCACTAGGTTTTTATTTTTAATTCTGTTCTTTTATAACATTTTTAATGAAAAATGGGTTGGTTATAATGTATTTAAAAGGAACAGACACTTATATGATTTTTTTACCACGCAGTGAAAAATTTTTTTTTCGGTAATTTTATTTCGAACATGTTTTCCAACATACTAATCTAATCAGCGCGTCGAGTACTATAGACATCAATTTTTGTCTTTTTTACGACCAAGGGATTGATGAATTTCGTGAAAGACCGAGAAAATCTTCCGACTGAAACGAAATACTGGCGTTTTTATTTTCTATACTAATTATTCACACAAAAACAAAGTTAAATTAAAATTAATCAAAAACAATTACCAATAAATTACAACGGAATTACTCACCAAGGGACTGATATATTGACCGTAACCACCTCGTTACTCAACACAATCACGTCTCTAGCACTAAATTTGAAATGGCTGACTCGCAACAAATGGTGTTTACTTCTAACCTTAAGTCGTTCGTTTATAGGGAATATACTACTAACTTTTGAGCACTGCAAAAAAACGGCAAGTTTTAAAATTTCACATGTGCCAAGGGACTGACGCCGCATGTTGAGTACGTTATTTTAACTTGAAAAAAAGTGATAAAAATTATTTTAGAATTTAAATTAATTGATTCTTAACACTTTAGAGAGTATCCTTAAAAATAACTAAAATTAAAACAACTGTATAAACCTAATAATTTTAAAAATATAAGCATTTAATTGTTAATAATTGTAATGGTGACACGATAAGGGACTGATATTTTAAGTAAGTAAGGACTAATTTTAAAATAATCCTATTTTGCGTTTAACTTTTTAGTTACAAGTAAAATACAAAAATCCTCAGACAGGTCGATTTATATTTTTAATTCTGCAAATTTTGGTCTAAAAAAAGTTATCAAAATTGGCACCCCCTTGCACCCTCACCCCCCAACTTTTTTTTTCAAATAGCAACCTACCCCTTGTGATACATCATTGGAAAGATAATTTAATAAGCTTTCCAACAGTGTATGATAAAGCCTAATTTGTTAAAGGGTCTATGAAAAAACGCATGTTTTATTTAAACATTGTTTGTGTGAAATATTACGCATAATATGGTAATTGTTGCCCTATTTCCTACTTGGCACCTTCCTGAGAATCTAAATAAGGTTGTTTTAAACTTTTTGTAATATTTTATACCCTGTTGAAAAATGCATTTTTTTTTTCTTTTTATTGACCAATTTTATGTTTACTATTTAATTGATTTTAATCCCGTTTTTTTACTGTCCACTGTCAAAGAGCTGAAGGACATCAATTTGAACATTTATAGTGAACTAAAGTTATACTTTACATGTCTTTATAACAAACTAAATTGTGCATTTTATCATTACCCCTTTACCAAATTAGGCTTTATTATCCACCGTTGGAAAGCTTATTAAATTACCTTTCCAACGAAGTGTCACAAGGGGTAGGTTGCTATTTGAAAAAAAAAGTTGGGGGGTGAGGGTGCAAGGGGGTGCAAATTTTAATAACTTTTATTACACCATAATTTGAAAAATTAAAAATAAAAATCGACCTATCCGAGGGTTTTTGTGTTTTACTTGTAACTAAAAAGTTAATCGGGTGATTCCAGACTTAATGCACGCACTGTATAACATTTATTATTAGTACGATAAAGAACTTGTATTTAGCTGTTAAATAATAGTCATATTTAATAAATATATATCGATTTCAGATCACTAAAGTTGGTGAAATTAAAAAATTTCAGATTCTCTATTTTAAAATCTTTTAAATAGGGTTTGCTTTCATCCGAGCTTTGTGTTTAGTTTCCAAATTTTGGCGCCCTTTCAAAATTTTTTGTTTGTACAAACAATTGTCAGTTTCCCTACGACCTAATTAGTCCACACTATGACAGTGTAACTCATCACCATACTTAATCCCCGATAATCCTACTTATGCAAACTCAAAAAATATATGTTTGTCATGGTATGTTATTGTCAGTTATGTATTTATTTTATTAATTACCTATTTATTAGTAGACACAGGTTAAGACTAATTCCACAAAGATACCTTTAAACGTTATAAGGAAAAACTCCATTTATTTCCATTTTCGACATTTTTATCCCATTCACAATATGTGTTTTAAAGATGATGCTTTATTTGGTTTAAAGAAAATATCTTCTGAAAACTTAATATACAGGGCGGTCCAAAAGTCACCCCCCCCTCTTAACTTTTGAACGAGTTTAGATATCGACTTCAAATTTAGAACTCTTAAATAAGACAACTTAAACTATCTTTAAGCATATATTTGATACTTTTAGCTATCAAAATGTGGGCAGGGGGGCATGGGGCGACATTTTTTTAAATGGAAAGGTGGGTCGTGTGATACATCATTTTAAAGCTTATAAAATTCTCCATTTGCCTGTATATTTTTTATTTTTTTTTTCAATTTTTTTTTTGGGTTTAAAATAGGGTTGAAAATGGGTATTTTTGTCAAAATTTCTCTAAAAAATCCAAACAATTTTTTAAAAATGCCTAATTTCATAATGAAAAAAAGTAAATTATACTTACTTAACTAATTTTAGTTGACATAAATAAAAATTAACGAAAAAAAAACTTAAAAATTTATTTTTTAGCACAAAAAACTGAAAAATCAAAACCTTAAAAAACATGTTTAAAAAATTTAAAAATGTATGGTTATATAGAGAATTTGAAATGATGTATCACACGACCCCCCTTTCTATTTAAAAAAATTTCCCCCCATGCCCCCCTGCCCACATTTTAAGAGATAAAAGTATCAAATATAAGCTTAAAGATAGTTTAAGTTGTCTTATTTAAGAGTTCTAAATTTGAAATCGATATCTCAACTCGTTCAAAAGTTAAGAGAGGGGGGGGGTGACTTTTGGACCGTACTGTATTCAAATAATTAATAAACATTTTATTTTATACTAAATACAAAAAAATTAACTTTATTGGAATAGATTTTTAGTTTATTTGTTAAATCCTATACAATTTTACTTAAAATCTATTCCTACCTGTCTTATCTAAGTTTAATATAAAAATAGTAAAAGAAATAAAGATTTGTCTACCGTGTATATATTCTCTTAAACTTTTTCTTGTTTAAATTATAATACGATTTAGTATACCCATAAGCACATTATTTTGTACTTAAAATCGATCGAAATTTACTGCTAGTGAAATTCTTATTATAATGTGTTTGAAACTAAAATAGTAAATATGAAACGTTTATGTATAAAAAGGAATATCTTATTATAGTCGCTGCCAGAGATATTATAGATTTTTGTTAGCAGTAATTATTTTCTTCTGGCGCGTGTAAACCTGTTTGTCAAATTGGCACGAGGTTTTTTTGAAATAACTCGACTTTGGTTAGCATTAAAAAAAATTCTTTGTTTTATGAATGTTTTTTTCTACCGTTATATATTTTAAGTCAAAAATGGTAATTTTGCAATATCTGATCGCTAATAACTAAAAAAAAATCAAAGTAGCTCATCAAGATGTTCTCTATTGATTGATAATAAAAAATGACTATTTACCAAAAAAGATCCTGACATTTAAAAAAAATGGCTCGATAGATTTATTCTTTATTTTTGCCTTAAATAATTCTTATGACTTATGTTTAGGACACATAAATTACTGACTATGGAAAAAGTGTAATTAACTTTAATTACAGAAAATAAACTCATTTATGTTTTCCGCTGAAAGACTTTTTTCCGAGGTTAACCAAAAGGAGGTATTTTCAAATACAAAAATATTTCGAAATTTTAACATTTTTATTAAAACAAAAATTAAAAATATGATAACGAAAAATAAAATTATGATTAAGGAAATTTTTTGCATATGTTATATATTATATCGTCCACTATGTCATGTAACGACGTAATTATTAATACGCGTACTGTCAGTTACGTAGTTACATAGGATAGAGGTCGATATGTATACTGTTTTTATGTATACTATTTTTAGTGACAACGTTTTGACTAATAAATAATCTAAAATTTATAGATTTAATCTTTTAATCAATCTTTTACCCTTTTATAATCAAACAATTCACGTAAAACGACTTATTGTTCATTTTCTTTGAAAAGTATTCAAATACGTATTTCTCTTATTTTTCCTTGATTGGTTTTTAATGAAGGCTTAAAGGCAACATGGCGAATATTACAATCCCCCTAGAATATTCCGGAATCCATAAACTTCTTAGAGAATTATTAAAGTTATGATAAGAACAATTATGCTGATCTGATTTCCAGAAATCGCATCACAATTAAACTATCTTCGAGATCAAAACGGCAGGGAAATTGCAGCCTTTGACAAACTTTAACGATTATATCCCTAAGTTGGCAAGACTGTGAAATATGCAGTGATTGCCTAGTTAAGTTAATCATCGTGGTTTAATTTTAACATATGTGCGATTATTCTGGATTCACTTATTTTTATGATATTGTTAAATAACATAAATAATGGTAGACTAACATATCTACTCTAAATTTCTCTACTCCCTAACATCCCTACTCCATAACATCCCTACTCCACAAAAACTCTACTCCGTAACATCTCTACTCCATAGCATCTCTACTCCGTAACAACTCTACTCCACACTATAGACACTCGATTAGCCACTTGTCTTAACTCAAAAGAATATTTGTCATGCTAAGTCACTGTCAAAAATTAATTCAGTTTATTAATTACTTACATATTAGTGCATGTTAAGAGTACGCGGTCATTGTTGCTTTTAGAATAATTCATTTATGATTGTTCTAGATTTACGTTTAAAGATAAACGTTTTCTAGGAAAAAAATAAAATAATCTAGAAGAAGAAGATTCTTTGTTCTTTGAACTTCTCATATATTATTAAGTGGCTAATAAAGTGCATATAGTGTGGAGTAGAGTTGTTACGGAGTAGAGATGTTATGGAGTAGAGATGTTACGGAGTAGAGTTGTTGTGGAGTAGGGATGTTATGGAGTAGAGATGTTAGGGAGTAGAGAAATTTAGAGTAGAGATGTTAGTCTGCCTAAATAATATAATATTATATTATTCACAGCGCCTGCGCTGGAATAATATACGGTAGTTTCGAATTTTCTAAAAAAAAACAAAAATCCTCCTTGACAAAAAATTCTTGGGTATAAATTTGTTTGATGAAAAAATAATCAACTTTTTTTTTCAAATGTCGGTCTGTCTGTCCGTCTGATGTCACGTTTTTGTTTACACGATACCTCAAGAACGAATAATCCGAGCGACTTGAAATTTTCAGGAAAAATCAAGTTCTACGAGGGGAAGATCCCTATTGTTTTTGAAAGTAATCCCCCTCAAAAATAAAAAAGTTAGAGGGGGTTAAACTTTTATAAAATCGAAAAAAGCTGAAAGAAAATTTCGATTAACGTAACATTTTTAGGAAAAATTACTTTTATTATAAGGATCAATTCTACCAATTTTGAAAGTAATCTTTTTTTTTCGCAAAAAGAAAATAAAGAAAAAAAAATAACTTTTTTTTTTCGAAAAAGACCTTTTTCGAAAAAACATTTTGTTGATTTTTTTTTTGTTTGTCAAAAAAAAGTCCAAACATCTTATTAAAAAAAAATTGTTATTTTTTTTTATGTTTTCAAGTATTTACCGTGAATAATATATAATGGAATGCGTAGAATTACATATCTTCACGGCTTGTTATTATTATTATTCCATAGTATATGAATAGCCACGCGAAATGGGACCAGAAAAAAAAATAGAATCTAAGAAGATTATACAGGCTTATTCAGAAATAAGTTCGATAATTTCAAGGGGTGATTCTTCATTAAAAAGTGTGAAAAGAAATTCATATAAAGGTTGGTCCGGAAATAAACCCTAATTAGCTTTAATGTCTAGATATTATTATAAAGCCCTAAATTAGCTAAGGGAGCTATGACCCTCCTAAGGGTACATCTGAAGTGTTTATTTAATATCTCTGGAACCCTATGAACGAATTTTCGCACATGTTTTATTAGTGATAAAGTGCGAAATGGGGGACCAAATTTCACTTTTTTACCCCAAACTTTTTGATCTGTAGATTTTTAAAAATTTTATCAATAAAATGTTAAGACATGTACAAAAAATCGTTATTGTGTTCTGAATAACCCTGTATATTAAATTTAGCGTTATGATAATTAAAGGGTAATTCTTAAAAAAAAAACAGAAATTTAACCTGTATTGATGCCTGGATTTTACTGTATTTAATAAAATTTTGGTTAGAATGAGGCACGATTTTTTGGTTCACAATGCTCTAAAAACTTGTTTAGGATAAGTTAACATGTATTAACAAGGAACGCCGTGGTAATACATTAAATTTAGTTTTATGAAAAAAACGTTCTTTTGTTTGGAGAAAACTTTTACCTTTGCAATTTCTTTTTCTCCTGTAAAAATAAAATTGTAAATTTTGTCTATTTGTTATCGAATGGGTGCTTACCAAAATCCAATCAAATCAAAGTACATTGAATGAGTGGGCGATATAAAAGCAAACTGTTCACAGTTTATCAGTCAACCATAAGAAAGATGAAGCCATTTCGAAGAAAAATATGCTTGTTTTCGAGACTATGTAGGGTATTTTTTACTTTTACGATAGGCGTTGAACCATTACAGCTATTTTTATACAGGGACTGTAAAAGTTTAGAAACCAATTGATTGTAAAAAAATTATAAACTGTTTTAAGCTAAATTTTGTTACGAATGACACTCTACTCATGAGTCATGACTATAAAAAGTACACTGAATATTTAGTTACAAATGGATAGGAAGTTATGATCCTATACAATAATTGTAAAAGTACAATTATTGTACTTTAATTTTTGTTAAAAACACGCAACATTTCATGTCCGTCATTAAATATTAAAGTACGTGACTTTAGAATTATAGTGTTTTAAACAAAAATTAAAGTACTTTGTCTATATCCTATGATCACAACTTTCTTTCCATTTGCAATTAAATATTTACGTTTATTATTTACTTTCCCCTAACTTGCGTTAGCAAAAAAATTTCGAAAAAAATTTATTGCTTTTTTTACAATTCTGGACTTTTATATTCAAGAAATATGATTTCCATCAAAAAAATTCTGTCTGTCGGTCGGTCTGTCGGTCTGTGTGTCCGGGAAATTTGTGACCCCGATAACTCAAGAACGCTTCGGGCTAAAGACTTCAAATTTGGACCACAAGTTGATTATCCAAAGTTCTAGACTGGGATTGTTTTTCGTAAAAATCGTGTTGGGGTAAGGGGTAAAAACTATTTTTTTTTCAAAATTTTTTTTTTTATTCAAAAAGTCCAAACGAAAAAAGAAAATTCTTTGGAAATATTTTTTTTTTGAGTTTTTTGATTTTTTTCATTTTTTTTTGTTTTTAATTTTAATGAACCTAGGCCTATAGGGGGAAGTATTATTTTGTTGGCAGCAGTTTTTTTTAGTGGACCTGTGTAATTGATTAATTATTAAATTAAAATTAATTCGATTATACAGCCTGTTCCAGAACTCTCATACAGAAATTTGAGGGTATATTAAAAACACTGGAAAATATGTAAAAAATGTCAAGAAAATCCATATTCGTTCAATTCAAAAATAAGAACGCTTTAAGTGGACCAATACTGTTGCTGATATTAAATTACCTTTAAAAGTTGAATTTGTAGCTATGGAAGCAAATTTAATTATTGCAGGTACATATTGTGTAGGTTGACATGGTGATTAATGTGACGTAAATATTTATTAATGTCAAAAAACCACCGCCGGATGGAGTGACCCTATAAAAATTGAATATTTGATAGCCTCTGTCGGTTTTGTCAAAATATAATAACCTAAAACGATTCTAAAGGAGAATGGGCATTTCTATAAGGGATTTGGGCCCACCCTCAACTTTACTCAACAGCAACGAATCATATGTCATTGGAAAGGTATTTTTATGTAGATTAATTATTTTAATTCAAAAACATACCTTAGGTACCGGGATTCTGAGTTATATGCCTTTGAAGTTGGAAATCTACCTAATAACTATATACAAAATTTTCTAGTTTTACTAAGTTAGAGAGTGTAAGTTAGTTAGTAGTTTGTTTGGTATAGGTACTTAAAAGAAAGACAGGCTTAGTGCCTATTGCTCATTTGTCGTAATAGGAATTAGTTTGAATGGGGATTTAGTGTGGAAGTAAGCCTAGATCACTGATGCTGAATTTACACTCTTCAGATTTCAAAATTTCATGGTAATTATGGTAATTATACTCGGCGACACATCGCCGACACATTCTACAATAATTACGCATTCCATCCATTATTGCGTATTTAAATTCAAAAGGTTTTTTTATAAAATTACTTAACCCTTTACGGTTAATCATTAAAAACGCCAAAGTCAAAATCTTGACACTAACATTTATCTTATCTATGCATTTAAACTCCATTATTTTATTTATACCAATCATAGCTAATTAGATTGAAAAAAATAAGGAAAATCAATAAAAAATCAAAATTATTTATTGTGTGGGGGGGTTTTAGTAGCAGTGTATAAAGAAGGAAAGGGTTAAAAATAAGCATTTTGTTATTTCTACACAGCCTATAATTTGTTTAAGCAGCAAACTATTGCATGAAGTTATTACGTAAAGTACTACTTTCTAAGGCCTATAACTCGGAATCCCGGTACCTAAGGTATGTTTTTGAATTAAAATAATTAATCTACATAAAAATACTATTCCAATGACATATAATTCGTTTCTGTTGAGCAAAGTTGAGGGTGGGCCCAAAATGCCCATTGTCCTTTGAAAGTCTTAAACAATGCACGCGTCAACAATTAAAATGCAACCATGGTTACTAATAAGTAGGGAAAAACTAATTTGTATGTAATTTAACATCAGATTAAATAGCTCCCTTTTTATTAGTATTGAAGATGGATTTTTTTTGAAATTTTTTTCATGTTTTCCAGAGGGTTTCTAATATACCCTCAAATTTCTGTACGCGAGTTCTGGAACAGGCTGTATTTAAACTATAAGTTACATTTCGTTATGTATTTAGCATTTCTAATAAATAAATAAAAAAACAATTTATATTTCATAGCACTCTTTCGATTTATAACAAATCGCGAAAATTTAAAATTTTATTTTCTTAGGAAACAGAAAAAAAGTGGAAAACAGTTTATATTTGCTTGAAGGCCATTTATCTCCTGATGAGATACGCAGAAAAGTTTATTCGCTAGGTTTAGCAAGTGTATGAGATTTTTAAACTCTTCGCATAAAGAGTACACTTTTTAAAATAAAGCTCAATCCACGAACCACAAAAAAAAATAGAAAGTATTACTCTGACTAAAGTTCATTTAAGGTATAGTTTTTTTGAACTTCCCGCTAAATAAGTCAAGAAGTGCGATTTACACTGAAGCATTTGCCTTGTTTAAAATGTCAACATATCCCATAAATACTTCTCGTCACACCTTCTGATTTCACGTAACTTTTCTATGGAATTGTGTTAATTCGTAGGTTTTTATAATAAAAAGCAAGTAGTTTTTTATAATCAAAAGCATGAAAATAGTTAATTAGAAATAGGTACTTACCTTCTCTGTCCATAATGTTTTGATATGAAAAAAGGAGAACTGCTAAAACGTTTAATAAAAAAACACGTTTTTATATAGAAACTATCTCTGTAGAAACAAAATTGTGTCACAAAATCACTTTTTAACTGGTTAATGGCTGTTCTATGATGTCAAATGTCAACGCTTTTAGGCTTGTGTGAAACGGGCCTTGCAAACCGGCTTACGACGCATGCGAACTTCGCGTTACCATAGCAACTTTAGGAATGTTTACAAGCGGGAAGTTCAAAAAAAGCTATACCTTAATAAAATGAACTTTAGTACTAGACATACAAGGGGTAAAAAGCCCACAAAGTTACTAAGTTGACCATAAAAAATCCTAAAATGTAAAAAAATGTGTAAATTAACATGTTAAATCAGAAGTAATATGTTTCCAAGCAGGTGCACGTAAAATTTAAGAGATTTAACTTGTAATTATTCAATTTTTTAGGAATATTACGTCCAAGTACATGTAATATTCCTAAAAAATTGTAAAATTACAAGTTAAACCTCGTAAATTTTACGTGCACCTGCTTGGAAACATATTACATCTGATTTAGATGTAGATTTAAACATTTTTTTTTGTAGTGCACTGATAAAAAGGATTTATTTTGATATGGTCAGTTCAATTATTTGGTTGTGAGTAACACATTTTATTTGAGTCAAATAAATATTTATTAATGGGAACAAAATAGTTTATTTGAGAAAAATAAAATTTATTTGTCACAACCAAATAATTCAATTGGCCACATCCAATTTAACAGATTCAGTGGTATCGTGATATTTTAAAACTCCCAACACATAATATTTAGCGCCGCAGGTGAAATTTTTTAGAAATCTTAAGGTATCATATTTTCGAAAATTTCATATGCAATTATTTAATAAAATCTGTTAATAAATACTGTGATATCAGCCTTTGGAAATAAAGTTAAGCGCCGCAGGCGATTTTTTTTTTAATTTTGAAGTTCACCTATTATCCTAACAACAATTGAAACAGAAAATTATTTATAAATATAATAATTAAAAATGTATCACCTTATTTTAGTTTAGGGCCGCAGGCGATTTTTTTTAGGATTTTTAATGAAACGTATTTTCTGAACACCTTAGACTTTATGAACCAAATTATTTTATAAATTTTATTAAATTTTTGGCCGGCACTCGAAATCGGCTTGGTAATCATATTATGTTTCCGCAGGCAAAAACTTTTAGAAATTATTTTTCAAACACTTTAGAGTTTTCAAAGCAAATTTTAATTATAATTATTTATAAAATAATTTAATACAAAATTTTCATGGATTTGCGTTTTGTAATAATTTTCAGCGCCGCAGGCAATTTTTTTTATAGATCTGAAGGACCAAACACTTTGGAATTGTTAAAAACAAAACAAAATAATATATTATATGAAAAGCCAGGGGGGGTCACGCCCTCTCGGAGAGCCCATGCGCCATATTATAATTAGATCATCGATATTAAATAAGATAAAATAAAATGGTAAACTTTACCATTTTATTAGACGTTTTTCTTTACATTTCTATCTGGTTATATATATATTTTTTATCTGGTTATATACAGCCTGTTCCAGAACTCGCGTACCGAAATTTGAGGGTATATTAAAAACCCTGTGGTTATATACATATGTATTTTTCCACAATTCCAATTTATTAGTTACTATTATTCTAAATAAATAAATGAAAGAGAACAAGGTAAATTTGAATTGATTTATCAAAGCTGACGTATATAAATTCGGGAATTTTAGAAAAAACTGCAGCTAAATTATTTTTTGATAATTTTGTTTATTTTTATTTACAGAAAATTATATTTATTTTAAATAATTTTATTTTTATTGGGGTAGTGGGAAAGATAGTGTACATAACTTGTCGGAAAGTATATTTCTTGCATTCGCGACGTTTCCGCACCTGTCGCTACGCGGCTCATGCTAAACGTTCGCTCATGGGAAATAAATTACTTTCCGTACGCGTTATTTATTTCACTATAACGCTTTAACGAATTTGATTAAAATTAAAAATGTTTGTCTGTTAATTTTACAAATTATGTTCTTGATTGTGCATCACTTTTTACAAAAATTTAATGAAAAATACACAGTAATTTAAAAGTGTACGAGAATATGCGAAGCATTTATTTCTCCAGGGTGTGTTTTATATTCAAATAAGAATAACTTTATTTTACACTTGACATATTGTTTTATATTTATTTATGTCAGAAATATAATAAACAATTTTATTTGAACGGTGAATGAAATATTGTACAGAAACGCGCAAAAGGCCAGTAAAATAGTTTATTCACAATCATACAGTTAAATATAATTTTTTGTGCATTATAATAAGTTTAAAAGTATACCATTCTTATTTACTTTTCGTACGACCTAGTGTAAAGGTTGATTCGCAAATGAGCCCTAGAAAAAAAATCATATAATATTATATAATTATATTTTTATTATTATGTATAGGTATTTTATTATTGTTTATGATACGTGGTACCGTGGTACCGTACTGGACCAGTAGACTTTTGTGGCAAGATAGTTTCTGTGGAAAACTTGGCCTGTTAAAGTAATGCTAGTGGTTTATTATTCATCGCTTTCACTTAAAATTTTGGCTAAATATATTATAGAAAATATACCTTACAAAAGGAAACTAACACTTTATTTTGAGTTTTTACAAACCGTTTATATAACAAAAATACCAATAAAAAAATACAGTAAAGGGTCGAAAGTTAAGATGAATTAAATATTTTTTTTGGATCAAATTAAATTATTTATAAATTATAAGTCTTTATTTAATTTTTACGCACTTGGATGTCTAATCATTTTATTTTCTAATTTATTTCCTTATTTTCTTGAGAGATTGATTCACCGTGTAAAAATACGGAAGAAAATGTTAATAAGAAGAAAACCATTAAAAACTAGTGTAATTACAGTTGTATTTTCTTTTAATTTTATACATTAACAAAATTCTATTTAAACAAGTAAAAGGACTTAAATTTTAGCAAGAATTTAAAACTACCTTTCGTTTATTTAAAGAAAATGTACTCTAAAATAGATCTAAACGTCGGCGGTTAAATTAAACTCACTTGTTGAAATGCACATTACCCCTATTCTTTGTTTATTTATGTCACTGACACGCAATTCAAACCAACCGTTAAATGTCAACAATGAAAATCTTAAAGCACTTGTGGATCTTAAAACATGTCTTTTAAGCCCTGTTCCTTATTATTCTACATATTTACTTCTAGATGAAATCTTCATTTTCAATTAGAATGATAATACAAAACTTAAATTCCTTTTTTGCGTAATAATCTTGGGACAAGAAGTAAAACAGTCTTTAAAAAGTTCCTTTGGCATATGTTATGCTTAATTTTTTAAAGAAATGAGAATTTATGAAATACCATTTTGATTAATCCCTTCCCCTCCAGCCAGTTTTCCAAGGTAAAGGGACCTGTACCAGATTTAAATTCTAATTCCCGTATACGAATATCAAACTGGGGATATAGTGATAAATTGTGCTATACCTAAAAATATCTATACATGGATGCGATGAAGCGGAAGGTGTTAAATTAATTTTTTTAGAATTTACATTTGTTAAATGAATTTTTTAAAGATTGTTTTTACCCCTTGGCCTGCAGAATATTAAATATTTTGTGTATAACTGTAAAAATAATCTGAATGTAAAATATGTTATGTATTTGCAAATTTACTACGTAAATTAAAAAACTGGCTTTTCGGTTGGTTGATTTGAAAAAAGGGCGTGTCCCAATGGCACACTGTGCCATATGTAGAACACTATGCAGTAAGAAAACTTGTTAGGTATGTCGGTCGGTCTGTCTGTCTGGGAAATTTTTGACAACGATAACTGAAGAATGCTTTGTTTTAAGCTGAGATTGTTTTTGGTAAAAATTGAGGTGGGTAAGGAGGTAAAATGGGGGTAAAAACAAGTGTTTTTAAAAACATTGTTTGTTTAATTTTTTTTCCGTTTTTCGAAAACGAAACTTTTTTTGAAAAAAATATTTTTGTACAAAAATATGCTATAAAACAGCTTACCTATAATTTTATACCCACAAACCGCCTTACAAAGATTTGTATAATAACACAATATTTTTTATATTGCAAACATTTTTAATTACACTTTGAAGTTTTAGGCTATGCAACTGACACGTAGAATCCTTGTTAAAAACGTTAATAAAAGTTCGCTTAATGGCAGGATTTTTTCAGATATCTGTTACAGATTCTTTAATCATAATAAAAAGTCACTGATCTCTTGTTTAAAGTTAAGTACCACAAATAATGAAAAAACCGGTTCGTACCATAAATGGGACTTTGCGTTGTCAGAAAAATTCATTAACTTTAATAGTATTCGCATGTTAATATAGTTTTTGAGCAATAGAAATAGGTATACTTTTCTATACTGACGTAACTTTTACACATGTAAGGAAAAATTTCAATACATAGGCAAATTTTTAAAATAATTTTTATAGTGCAGTAATTTTGTCCTTTTTTTCTCAATGTAGATAATATAACAATTGATTTAACATAAAACCTTCAATGCGTTTATATTATAATCAATTAATGGTTCTTTTCTTGGTGGCCCATCACATTTTAATCTGTAATAACATTGTGTTAACAAAGCTTTTGTTATTAATACACTTATAGCCTTTTGAATTGCAATGACTGACGTTGATATTTTCCAAAAGTAGAGTTGTTTTAAGCATAGGCTAAGCTAAGCTGATTAAATGAGTATGGGCTACAATTATTGTAGATAATATCTACTATTATAGTAGATATTATCTATTGTTTAGTAATATTAATTAAAGCACTGGATGGTCAGGTTTGTTAGGGCAGTTAGGTATTTTACACACTACACAACAAACAAGCTACCCATCTACCCAAACAAACTTATATAACTTGTACTCTAATACTAATTAAAATTATATTTGCAGTTTTTTAAGTTTTAGGTATTCTGAATTGGCTTTCAGAATTTTTTCCATCAGTCACATTTTTTGAGATACAAGGCACAGTGGTTTTTTAGCGTTAATTGTGGTGTAAAAAAATATTAAGAATAATATAATCCTTATTCCTCTAATGAGATACTTAGAGCCTTTTTAATAAAACATATAACTTATTGTGTGTTAAGCAAATACCATATTAATATTTTTAGGCCTAATTAAGTAAAATATTTGCTAAAACCGCACAATTAGTTACATTTTTTATAAAAAATTTATTTTTAGTAAATAACAAAGTAACAAAACATATATTTATAATTAGTATAATAAGTTTGTGGTAAATTTATAATTCTATGTAATGTTGCTTACTTTACATTTTTTTGCATACGTTTTGACTTAAATACATGTATCTTTAAATTTGCCGTCTATGCTCAGAAGCACCAGAAATGCCATTACTCGCAAAAGGCTACAATATCTAGAACAGGTATACCCAAGACCTGCAGATATATCCCAAGTAGCCCCCAAAAAACTCTTAGGCTTCTTTAATAGCCTAAAGTTTGATTTGGACTAAATTGCAAAGGGGATTCACAATAGATCTCATTGGTGGCAGTGCTTTGAAAGGCAGTACCATGCCTCACAACCCCACTTATATTGTATTGTATCTTTAAATTTCTGTTGCTGTTTCAGAATATAAAATCTTTTTAAAACTATATGTGCATTTGAAAATATTTTGGAAGTTAGGGTAAAATAGGAACTTTTAATGTAACGTAAGGAACAAATTCCCTTGTAACGTAAGCAACAGATATTTCATCTTTTAATACATAATTCAGCAATTGATAACGATTTAATTTAAAATTGCTGAATTATGTATTAAAAGATAACATATCTGTTGCTTACGTTACAAGGGAATTCATTCCTTACGTTACATTAAATGTCCCTATTTTTGTTTTGACTGACTATCTTGACAATGTATTGCTTTCCAATTTTAATGTTTTCAAAATTTTGGAAAAGCCTTGTATTCGTGCAAAAATTTTTAAAATTTTTGTTGCGTACTTTTTCGTTTTATGATGTTTTATGTCGATATAAACCAATTTAGAGAAAAAAAAAATGGTTGGTCGGTGAATCGGTCTGTCGATCTTTTGGTCGATCGTTCTATCGAAAAAATTAATTTTTGTGGGCTATGGTTATGGTTATGGTTATTAGGGTGGAGGGTAGCTATCTACACGCACTTAGGCCACTTAGCTGGGCCCATTGTTTATGTTTATGTTTATGTTTGTTTTTAACCTCGTACTATTCTACTTAATTAAGCATCCCCTAAGTCCAGGACTTGTGTGGGCTAGTAGTAGAGGGAACCACCGGCTTTAATTGACTTTCGAACCAATATATCTAGGGAGTACGCCTTCGCCAAATTTCAATTATTAATTAACTGAAAAAGGCAATCGGCGCCAGTGAGGTTTGAACTCACGATCATTAGATCAGTGTCAGGCTATATCGATGCCATTGACCACTGAGCTAAATCTCCCTTTGGTCGCAGCATTTAATTTAACCTCTCAGCCATCCAATTCTTTGAATATATCTAAGAAGATGTCTGGGAGTGATGCTGCTTATACCGGCCATGTCGAGCCAGTACTCGTCTAGCATGGACCCTCTTATTAAGGCTAACGCTGGACAGTGACATAACACATGTTCCATTGTTTCCTATTCCATGTAGCATCCTCTACAGATGGGGTCGACTGGCTTCCCCATGATGTTAAGATGCTTATTTAGTTTGCAGTGACCTGTTACGATGCTTGCAAACTGTCTTAGGTTATCCCTTTTTAGTTGCATACAAAAGCGTGCTGTCTTTTCACACGGAGTGGGAAGGGCTGCTCTTGCATGTTTACAGTCGTTTCTCGTAATCCAATTACGGGTGTGTTTTATGTGGGTTTCTTGATTAATGAGAGCTGTTTTAAAAGCGACAGATACAGGGATTATGGGCTCTGGACCAATAGGTACAGAGCCTGAGCCTGCTCGTGCCAATCTATCAGCTTCTTCACTGCCTACATTTCCATTATGCCCCTTTACCCATGAGAGTGTAACAGTATTAGAAACTGCCGCTTCCTCCAGGGATTGGTGACATTCCAAAACTAGCTTTGAAGTAATTTTGAAAGACTTGATTGCTAGTATGGAAGCTTTGCTATCCGTAAGAATAGTTATTCTTCTATTACTGATTTCCCTTTCAGAAATAGCTCTCGCAGCATTTGTTATGCCTATTACCTCTGCCTGAAAGACCCAGGCATGCTTGCCAAGGGAAATGCTTATTTCTAACTCTAGATCTGGGCAGAAAACTCCTGCACCTGATCCTTCAGTTGTCTTTGAACCATCAGTGTACATGACAATGTCAGGTACGCTGTCAGTTTCTTCTTTAGTGGAAGCATAAGCTTGGTATGATATATTAAAGATATACCTGGGAGCAACTAGATCGGTCTGAGATTCAAGAATGGGAGCTTGTGACACAAACCGTTCAAGAATAGACTCATGTCCAGTACGCGTTCCTCTTGCATTCCACGTACTATTTGCTTTCAGCCTAAGGGCTGTCTTTGCGGCCTCACCCTCAACAAAAATATTAAGGGGAGGAATACAAAGCAGAGTCTCTAAAGCTGCAGTTGGAGTTGATCGCATTGCACCGGTTATACTCATAAGAGCTAGTCTTTGAATATGATTTAGTTGCGTTCTTGCTGTAGTCAGTTGGGTTCTGGGCCACCATACAACTGAGCCATATGTTAGCATAGGCCTTATGACAGCGGTGTACAGCCAAAGGGTGATCCTGGGAGACAAACCTCAAGATCTGCCCAGTGCTCTACGACACTGCCAAAAAGCTATGCATGCTTTTTCTGTTTTTTGCTTAAGGTGTGGTCCCCAACACAGTTTGCTGTCAAGAAGAATTCCCAGATACTTTACTTCTTTAGAAAAGCTGAGTTGGGCTATTTCTAAGAATTATTTTAGAACGTATTTTCAAGCTGGTAAAAATGGCTCACCTTAATTTATTTAACAAAGGAAATCTATTTTAACTAGCCCTGAAAAAGTGTCTCGCATTCTTTCTGTACTTTTCTTGGATTTTTATTTTCAAAATTCTCAGGATACCCTGTATATTAAAGTCCTGGTAGAGATAAGAAGGGTGCTGATTTCTCTTGAAATACCTCGTCCCTTATTTGCAAACATAATACGTCTAATTGCTAATTAGCTGCATTTCAATTAAATTTCCGATAGATTTAAAGAAAAAGTTTAAAAACAAATTTTAAATAAATCTAATTGCTTTAAATTCTTTAGTATACCTTTAGCTTTTTTTCTTTAATTTAATATTCATACTATTCAATATATTTAATAATTAATAATAAATAATTACAGTTTGGCAATTGCTGTCTATTAAAAAAAAAAAATGTAAAATGATTAAAAGAAATGATGAAACATTCATTTTTAGGTTTTAATATATTATATTAATTATTTGATTAATATTATAATATTGATCAAATAAAAAAATAAATAAAATTTTTTTATAACCAGTTATATTATAAACCATTATATTATGGCAAATCTGGCAACATCGTTACACCCAACATCAAATTATAAGCGCAATTTTTAATTTACCAATGAGGGTTATTCTTTTACACTCTCTTAGTTGCGTTGTTTTCAAATCGTGCATTTTACTATTTAAGAATTTGAAATTAAAAAAGTTAAAAAGTTAGTCTATGGTAATTTTAAGAGATGACATTTTGGAAAAGTAAGCATTTTTTTATATCTCTACGTGTGCAAAATCTTATTATTTTTCGCGTTTAAGCCGAAAATCCGATACACTCCTTAGGCCGGTAAATTTCTTACCTAAACTTCCCGGATGGGATTCACTTGGTAAAGAACAAGGTATGATAACATGGTCAAAGAAAGTAGAAACTGTTATTTTATGTAACATGTATATCGTTTAATTGTTTTTTATTATTTTTACTTATTTATTTTTATTATTTATTTTTTTTAGATTTTTAATATTTTTATTTTTTTTTCTATTATATTTTATTTTACTTTAAAAAAAAATATATAATTTTTCCGATTTTTGCCAAAGTCTGTGAATAAGATAACTCTCGAACGACAAATCCTAAAGAGTATATTTTCGTAGTAAATATCTTGTTTGTAAAAATTAAATTTATAAAGTTTAAATTTGGTCTTTTGGGCCCATGGGCTTAGTGTTTTCAACTGAAGAAAATAAAGAAAATCGGCAATTTCAAATTTTGAAATTCAAGGTAATTCTTAGGGTTTGGATTTTTTCCAGCAAATCGTGATATGACTAGCTTTAAATAAAATACAGATTTTTATTAGCTAGCTTAAGGCGTTCTTAAGTTATTATGCACAGAAGATTTCTCGGGCAGAACGACCGACAAAAATAAATAAACGACCGATCTACGGACCGAGCGACTGGCCCATCGACCAAAAGATCGACCGACCGATTCACCGACAGACAATTCTTTTTTGCTCGAAATTGAAAAAGTACAAAAATTAAAATTCTTTGCACGAATACAAGGATTTTTCAAAAATTTAAAAACATTAAAATCGGAAAGCAATACATGGTACAAAAACTGAAAGTGTACCAGTCGAAGTGCGCTCTCGGTATTGCAATACATTGTCAAGATAGAGAGTTTATTATTATTTATTATTTACTTTTTTTGTTATAAATATATAATGCAAAAAATATAGGGCCTTTTAATGTAACGTAAGCAACAGATATTTCATATTTTAATACATAACTCAGCAATTGTTACAGATTTAAAACATTTTAGCCTGATTTCTTAAACATTTTCAAATATACATTTAGTTTTAAAAAGATTTTATATTCTGGAATAGAACAGAAATTTAAAGATACATGTGCTTCAGTCAAAATCTATGTCACAAAATTTAACGCAAGCAACTAACATAAAATTATAAATTTATTACAAATTTACAAAACTTATTATAAATATACTATGTTTTGTTACCTTGATATTTACTAAAAATAAATATTTTATTTATTGAATATTTTATCTTTTAATATAATTGTCAAATTTATATACTTAAAAATAAAAATAGGCTTAAGATGTAACGTAAGCAACGCTGGAATTACCCCCTTAGACTTCTTTTTGGTAACGAAGAGTATAAGAAAACTTATCTAAAGGTAATTAAGTAAATCCGGCAATAATCGGTAAAATAAAAATCGTAAACGAGCTGAAAAAAGGAGGAAATCTTTTAATTAAGATTAATTGAATAAACATTGATTTGGCTAACAGGATAAGCTTAAAAAAATTGTTTTTTTTTTCTCAAGAAAAGTTTCAAGTGATTTTACTTCGCCTTTATATTAAAAAAGCTAATGTTCTTAATTAACTCCATTTGATTTAGCCCTGTATAATAAATTTACTATACAGTTTCTCAAATTAATACATTAATTAATAGTAGTTTTCGTAACGAGTAAGCGACTTTAGTCCTTAGTGCACGAGAATGAAGTTTTTTTGACGACGAGAAGCGAAGTCAAAAACTCATTCGAGTGCCCTAACGACTTGTCGCAAACGAGTTGCGAACAACATTTTTCGTTCGATCTACAGTCTAGACTCTTTAAAAATGTATATTTTAAAGAATTACCTGTGTTTAATTTTGACATTTCAAAATTTTATAAACGTCAAATGACTTTTGTCAAAATGAAAGCTATGTGTACTCGTTTCGATAAATGAGTGTGCATAGTTGTCATTTCATTCAAATATGCACTATGTACTCGTGCGATAGAAATATATCCTAACGAGGATATATAGAACATGCATTTTTCTTTATTTCGTGTACACTAGGTCGTACGAAAACATTACATTACATTACATTATTTACATTATGGCCAGCAAAAATATTCCGGACCTTTTTTTCTTTTTTTGTGATTGTGTAATTAATAATAATAATAATATATACTACATAACATATAATATTTTATTATAACTATGTCTAATAGCTATCGCGAAGACTAAAAATAATTTAGTCTAGAAAGGGAAATTTTACTCTTAATTTTATATAAAAATTCGTAAAACAAAGTACTTTCCCAGCTGTAAGTGTTTAGATAGAAGAAAGTAAAAGGTCAGGTTTTTTCAACCAGAGTAGCATAACACTAAAATAAAATGTTTGTATTTTTTATATTTTATGGTAGGACCACTTGCCAAGACTCGCCTTTTCGTATAAAAGCTAATTGTTGTGATAGAAGTGAGAAAAATCTAGCGACAAGTTTTAATAAAAAAAGTTTCTTAGTAACAGCGAAAAGCATCTTGGGCCCTATGAGACGGGTAACATGTGGCCACCATAATACTGCCCTGATTCTCAAATATTGTGAAATATTCAAAACTTCTAAATTTCAAAGTTAAATTTTCTAAGATTTTAATATTTTCTATTTTCAGGGGTAATATCATAAGTGATAATAGGTTAGGTATCGGTGTTTTTTACATAAATTTTACGAATATTAATCCTAATGACGAAAATGCAACGACTGCTTTAGCAGGAGTTGCATTTTTCAAAAATTGGGATTAATATGAGTAAAATTTGAAAAAAAAAAACACCGGTACTTAACCTAGTATCACGAATTGATATTTAGGGAGAAAATATAATTTATATTTAATACACATACCTCCTAATTATAACGTATTAATCCACAAATAAATTATATTTTATAAATTAAAAAGCAAACAATAAGCACGTATTTAGATTAGAGAAAAGAGGGGTAAAAAACCATCGTAGGGGTAAGGTATTTTCACTTATCAGTACACCATACTACATATATATAAATTATATTCTCTGTGGTATTAATGTTATTATTTCCTAACTTTTAATTACAAAATATTAAAACTTTAGTGAATTCGATATTAGCTCAGAAACCCAAATCTTTTATTTTACCTATTCGCAGCTTTAGTGCAATGAGATATCATACATAAGTTTAATTCGGGTCTCGATAATATATTCAAAATCAAACATTTCTACCATATATTTTTTTTCTGTATTTAATTTCTTTATTTTGTACATAAAAAACAAATTTTTACAAATAAAAATATATACTTTTTGCAACGGCTTTAGATTTAAAACACCTAAATAAATTTTTCCAAATAATTTTTTGGTATATATTTGATTTGTTTAGGATGTACAATGGTTGCAGAGGGGGTAAGGGGGGATTTTATTAAATACATTATTTTAAATCTCATAAAATTCTATTATAATTCGACCATTTTTGTGGGGTCTTAGAAACTGTTAAAAATGGGAATTTTTGCTAGTATTTCTTAAAAGAAAAACAAATAACTTTTGGTTAATGACTAATTTCATGATACAAAAACGTAAATTATACTTTTAAAATAATTTTAAATGATAGAAAAATCTTATGTTTTAGCAAAAATAATTAAAAACTTCACAACTTCATATTTTATTTTTTGTTAAATAAAAATTATGTGGTCAAAAAGAGAATTTTATAAGCTTTGAAATGATGTAACACATGAAACTCTATTCCATTAAAAAAAAAACATTCTCCCTTACCCCCTACCTCCACTCTGTCCCGTAAAATATTAAATATACACAAAAAAATAACTGCGGTTATGTTATTTAGTTGTTTAAGTTTCAATTATTTTTTTTTTTAAATCAAAAGTTAAAGGGGACTTTTTTTGGTGTTTTCCCTCTTGAAGTAGGTTTTTGATAAGCAGGGAACAATAGTGGTATCTGTGTTTCAGGTGGCTAGTCTAGTTTTAAGTGAGAAACAGATTGGAGAAATGTAAGCAGTTAGACGAGAAACTTGAGCCGACTGTAATGGTATTTCTTTTATCAGTTTGTGGCGCCCTAGTAATGGGTAGTTACCAACTTTTGGCCAAATGTTACTAGCCACACACCAGACGTGTCAATTTGTTAAATCGGCCGACTAAAATAAAATGTACAATATTATGCGTTAACAAAAATTATTTTAAAATAGTTATTTGTAGAGCTTGGATTGAGGTATTTATTTACCGGGACCCCCGATAATAGTCCAGTCAAATAACGAGGAATTATTGTGTTGAAATTGCAATACATGCATATTTTCTGTACACTTCTTGATTTTTCATTGACCTATATTCAGAACCTATAAAAGGACGGCATATAATCAAAAAAATAAACATCTTTATGTTTAATATAATTTACATTCAAACTAATAAAAGTTTTTTGTTTACTAAAATTTTCTATTTTAACTACACTTTTCCATAAGCATGGTGTGCACACATTAATTTTGGAAACACTATTAGAAACATTTACATAAATATAAAAAGTTTTTGTTCATTTTACTGCAAAACGGTACTGCTCAATATTTGACAGGACCTGTCAAATATTGAGCACCTGGTTGTAACCTAATCTAATTTGTTTATTTACATTTCGGTAGATATATCACGAGATTTTCCAAATTTAGCCGAGTCACAACGGCAATTCCGCGAGTTTTAACCACAGACCTTACAACAAAAACTAGACTTGCAACCTCCCTGTACAGAAAAGAAAATCTAGTGATTTTATTGTCTTAACTGTCACCTTCTTTGAAAGAAAAAGAAGAAGCCACATACGTCTGCGCATTACCGCGACAGTAAGGATTGCCAACAGTTAAAATCAACCTTTTAAGATTTTATTGTCTTAAAAGAAAATAAAATCACTAGAACATACCGGCGTCAGTTTTGTGTAGAGGCATATTGCAAGTTAAGTTTTTGTTGTGAGGTCTGTGGTTTTAACCAATAGAGAAATCACAATTTCCCCTCACAGGGGCATAAATCACGTGATTTATGCTTGATTTTTTCTCATATAACTCGGGGAAAAAATCAAATTAAGATTCTATTTACGGTAAGTTGTTTTAAATAAGGTCCCACACAGTTTAAAAAATTAAAAAGTGCATGTTAGAAAAAACTTCAGGTAAAAAATATTGTTAATTTAAGTAAGCTATGTACTAAATAAATGTAATATCTATTTTTAAAGCAATTGACACTCGAAAACTTTACTAGGTAAATTGTTGCACACATTAAAAATCCTGTTCTTATAAAAAATTTGTCTTATGGAAGTTTTAATTTTTTTTTTTGAGAATTTATATTGACGACACGGAGCCTTATGTCATTATTAAAGTTAAACAAGGGTAACACATTTTCATTAAAGTAACATCTGGTGATTCTTAACGCAAGTGTTATGTCTCCTCTGGTTCTTCATATATTACGCCTGTGATTCTTAAATCTAACTGTAAACTTGTTATCTATAGCTAGATAATAAGTAGATGTTCCGTGATGTACTCTGGTTATGAGGTTATATGATGTGTCAATATGTCACAACATACTATCAAAGTAAATTTCTAACTACAGCAAAGCCTTATAAAGTAATTTTCTTAGTACTAAACTTAAATAAACATACACCTTTAGTTTGGTGATTAAGTTTAAGTAGACATGACTTTTTGTGTAAGCTGGATAAAATGTAACAAACTGAAAAAGACTTTTGCAATTAAGAACCTCTTGGAGTTTCACACTAGTTAATTTAGTTCAGCTGAAAGTTTTCCTGTAAACGATGTTTCATGATTTGAGTATGCATTAGCGTGTACCCAAAAAGGTGAATTTTTACGATTTAGACGAGAAAAAAATTGTTTGTTTCGTTTTTCTAAATTCTAATATAAAATTATTAAAAAATAGGTAGTATATACAAAGAATATAAAGCATATCATTATTATTTTAAGCATTTTAAAATATAAATTTACATCCGAATCTGATTCAGGCCTACAAGGTTAATTTAATTTATCCAATACATACAGATAATAAGACAATTACCAGCTTTATTTTAAATAGATAACGCAATAATAACCCCAGCGTGGCTTTTACTTTATTGAGTGGATAATTATTTATTTTACCCACTCAACTGTCACTTGTCAAATTATTTTCTTGTAAATGTCATTAAAATTTTTAATAAAAATATGAATTTCTAAGCTATTTATTGGATAAAACCTTGTATGGCACTCATGGGTAAACCGATATTGGCTGACGTCTCGCAGGTTAATTTTCTCATGGGCAATATCTTACTTTACCCACAAGTACCATAAATAACTATTTCCACTTGTTTGCGCCTTCGCCAAAATTGCAAATAAATAAACTTATTTAGTGTTTAGTGATTTAAAGCTTTTAAGATGGAAAGTGCATTAAATATAATATATTATCTAAAATTAATTACGGTTTATACCTAGGATGTTTTGGTAATAAAATAAGCATTAATATTGCTTATCAATAAAAATAAATCAACTAAAGGTAAGCTTCACAAATTAAAAACACAGTTTGCAAAAATATAACATTTATTAAGATGTCAGTAACTGTCAGTTTCTTGTTTCCATAGTAGCCAAGTAAGAATTGATGATAATTGAATTTGAAAAATTCGAAACTACCGTATAATACTATTCTAGCTCAGGCGCTGTGAATAGTATTGGTTTAATTGTGACAATTAAATATAAGTACCTATTTTATTAATTTTAATATTCACCATTAAAAACGTATTTACTATAAATAGACAGTTCATTTGGTTTTGTCTGGAATACTTAAGGCAAATAAATTGTATATTCAAGGCAATTACTAAACTTAATTACAACAATAAAACTTTATCAATGGTCACTGGTTTAAGCCATGGCAATTGAAAAAATATATAAAGAAAAGTTTATTTACCACCAATATACTTAGAAAACTGCATTTATTTCTAAAGGTTGACTCTTATAAAAGTTTTAAAATGTAACTGATAAAATCCATCCTTTTAAAAAAGATTATTTAAAAGATTATCTTCTGGATTAAAAGAAAGTAAACAAATTTTAGAGCCATCACAACACTTTTTCTTTCGAAGAAAATAAACTTAATTCTGTCCATCAAAAAGAATAGGGCATAGAATCACAGAAAATATTTTTGTAGTTTGTGTTTTTTTACGATACGATACTTTACCAGTTGTACCAACATAATTTATTCAGAATACCTTCTGTTTCATTCATTATCCATATATACAAAGTTGTATTCTTAAAAATGTATAATAAATTATTCTCTAGTGCTCAATTTTGTAACATGTTTATAACTATATCGTGCGTGCTAGAAAAAAAAACTTTTTAGGAGCAGTCTAGTAGACTCCCAAGAACATTGAGATTACCTGTCATTAAAATTTTAGTGATCACATATTTAACTAAAACGAACTAAGTTCGTACATTAAAAACAGTTCATAAATCTGCCTGAGTTACTTTACTGTCAATTACCTATACCTAGCCTTAACTTTACTTTTGGAATAGTTTCAATATATTTTCTCAAAGAAAATGCAACAGATCAAACACTTTATTGGGAAAACTTTTGCCTTTTCTGTGCCTTTTTCTAAGTCTTCGCAGCTGGAATTACATTTTAATATACCGGTAAAGAAAAAATTGGTCAAGTGCGAGTTGACTGGCGTGGATAGGGATCTTTCCTCGACAAAAATTAACTCTATAGCAATTACCTCGAAAATTTTTACCTCGAAAAAAATTACCTCGCACACCGTTGCCTCGAAAAATGTTACCTCGAATGGCCCATTACTTCGCACAAAAACTACCTCGAGAGAGCGTTACCTCGCAAGAAAATACCTCGCAAGGACATTACCTCGCATAAAAAATTACCTTTAAACGACATAATTATTTAAAAAATATAAAAAAAAGAAACCAAAACAACATTTTTCTTTTGGAAAAATAAGGAAAATTTAACCATTATCTACGCCCCTGGTAGCTTCCTTAAAAAGCAATTTAGTTCAAACGTCTATGAAAACTTTTTTCTCACTTTTTGACTTAAAATCTGAATATCTAAAATAATTTTTAAATATATCATATTTGTTTTGTTAAAATAAATGAAAATCGTTTTTCTCAAAAAAGCATCGATAGATTTTTTTTTAATTTGGTCTTAAAAAGTACCAAAGCTCTAAATAATTAAATTATGAAAAAAAACTTGGGTTATTTGAAAGTTGAGCTAAAAATCATTTCCAGACCGGGGTGGGTGGCAATATTAGGAAAAGGGCAATAACTGGCTCACCTACCTTATATCAAAAAACTACTAGAGGAGTATACTATGGAACGCGAATCATTACATATCTTCACGGCTGTTTTTACTTCTTCTCAAATACAAGTTTTATTCCTCAATTCATTTTCTGCTCCCTACACACTGTCTCGTTAAATAACTAACCTTACGCAACGTAGGCAACCCCTAATGTTACAATATAAGCTTCACATGATAACCATCAATTATGGTTCATTGCTATTTTATATAGGGTAGGTAATAAAAAATGCATTAAAATAATTTGTGGAGTAGTCTGGAGCTCTTAAAATACTTATAATATTATGAGGCTTTTAAAATAAAATGCTTAAAGTTAAATAGATCACCTGAACTATCTCATCATAATATTTTCTTTATTAAGGAAATGTCTAAAAACCTAAATATTGCAATTTTTCTATTGCAAAATAGTTATTTATAATACAAGGGCGAAAAGTTAAGTTTTTCGATTGAGTAGGTTCTACGTTAAAAACTATGAAAAAAAGTTCCTATAAAAGTTGGTCCGGAAATGAGCCCTAAGCGAGCTGAGGCCCTTCGAAGATAGACATATTGAATATGGAACAAAAAAACGCGTCGTTCAGGCAAATGCAATCTAGTGCGGAAAAGAGCCTCTTTCCACACATGTTAGGAAAATAGCTATTGTACTACTCTGCCCTGCTTAGACAAGTTGTCGTATCTTCTATTCAATGTTTTCTAAATAAAATTGTCCTAACTAGTCTTTACTAGACAAATAAGTCAGATAGAAAATTTTTCTGACGAAAAAAAAATTTTTTTTTTCAAAGGATATCAGGTATTTTTGATTCAAAATAAAGCAGAACCCAACGCCATATTTATTTAAACATGTTTTTATCTCAAAACATCTAATTTGTAGATAGGACAACTTGTCTTAGCAGGACAGTACTGCGTTAGAATTTTTTTTGAGTTTCTGTATACAGGTGACTAAAAAAAATGAAAACTGCTTTAAGAAATACATTCTCACAAAAATAGGCTCCAAGGTAGCTACAGTCCTTTAAAGATAGCTCAGTAAGGAGCCCTTAGAATCATCAGAAAATTTGGTACCCTATTTCCAAATCTCTCTGTATTACAGGGACTCTATGCTGTTTATCTTATCTCGTCGTCAGTGTCTTTATTTGTCAGAATCTACTTACAGTAACTAATGACTGAGGAACCTCAATCAAATTTGGGGATTATGCTTTTTCTTGCATCACAAGGACTTCTGAACACTACACTATCCGACTAATCGAAAAAAATCCAGTTAGCTGTTCTTAAAAGGTTAATACGACGGTTTGATAAATGAACTATAGATAGAATTGATGAAATAGAAAGAAATATACATTTTACTTCAGCACAATGTTAAAGTATTGAATTCATTTATTGTGAAATTCTCCATTCAACTATATATTTTATAATTTTTTAAACATTTTTTTTTTTTGGGTTTAAAATAGGGTTGAAAATGTTAAAAAATATGGACTCCAATAGTAAATTTTATTTGCTTTAAAATGATGTATCTCACGGCCCCCTTTCCATTTAAAGAGCTAAAAATAGTTTAAGTTGTATTATTTAAGAGTTCTAAATTTGATGTCGATATCTCAACTTGTTCAAAAAATAAGAGGGGGGGGGGAAGGTGCCTTTGGGACCGCTCTGTATATCTTGTTAATAAAACATATTTCACTTTTGGAGGTTTTTGGTCGAATGTCAGTAATTATTAATTATAATTATTAGTAATTAGTAATTAATTTCAAAACATGAATGGATTTTTTTTAGAGTGTAATATTTAATTTATAAATTGCATATTAGTAGTAAATTTACTAAATATTTCAAGAATTTTTTTAATAATTATAAAAATAAAAAAATTCTTACAATAAAATTCGTGGAATTCTATTTTAATTAATTAATTTACCTTTTAGCATTTTGTGTAATATTTCTGCAAAAAAATATTACCCAATTCTCTAAATGTTAAACCCCAGAGAGTATTTTTATGTGAAGTTTTATTTATCTGTTAGAATAAATTTCATTAACTAGTTTAGTTACTAGGTAACTGGGTGCTTATCAGTGTTTTAAAAATATGCTGAGGTGTGTCATATGCAGTACTCGGCGAATTTCCAGTACTCGCATAGGCGCCGCGGCTACTCTAGCGTTGACGAGAGGTTTTCAATATTTACATTTTTATTTCTTTTTATCTTAATTCTTTTAATGATTCCATTTAAACGAGTAAGGTGGGAAAAAAAGTTATCGATAAATAAAAATTAAAAACTTTCGTTATCTTAAAAGATAAAAATCGAATGTCGATTTTTTCTTTGAAAAACACCGATATATAGACATATTTATAGTCAATAATGTTGTGTGTAACGAATTAGTCGTCAAATCTTTCGATTAAGTGACTTTTATACAAATTTCCCTCATAATTCGGCAAAATTATTCCGTAAGCCTATGTTTCTGTGTTTATTTTCAACTTTGATAAGTCATAACTGAGTTTGGACTACTGGTCATATATTATTAAAAATAGGCTCGAATTTTTTTTTTTTTAATATCATTTACATAAAAATATCAACTGTGTATATTTCGAATTTTTTTATATTTTTATGATTATATATTGTATAACTATTAGTATTCTGCCTAAGCTGAAAAGTCCTATCTGTGTATGTGAAACCTATGTAGATAGGACCTTTTAGCTTAGTACGGCAGTATTAACCTAGTTAAATATTAACCATTTTTTTAATTCACCCCCTAAACGTTTAATATCAAACTTCGTTTTAGCGGCCTCAAAAACCTCTATACACTATGTTTCAGGAAAATGTGTAAACAAACTTGTAAACATTTTAAAATAACTACTTAAAAAAAAAATCTAAATTAAAAGTACAAAAAAATTTTTAGCATTTAGAAATATAACGTTTAAGCAATGAATAAATTACAGAAACATATACTATACTGGTGGCCTGCTTTAGAATGCTCGCACCGAACTTTTATCATACTCACTCTTTCTTGGTTTTAGTTTGTTATTTTATATGTTAAAAATGTGTTTGTGCAACGAAAAGGCAAGAAGTGGGTAATTTTTATATGTCTGGTGGATAGTAAGAAGATAAATATTTGTGAAATATATTAACGCTAAAAAACAAAAGCACTTAAAAGATCCTCTTGTAGACAAAGTTGTAAATATGTTGTAGATATGTGTACTTAGTCTGGAACAGAGCCTTAATCTCGGTTTAAATTTATTAACAGAAAATTCAGTTAAAAAGTTATTTTATTTAATTGATCTCTATAAAAATATCCTACTAACCTAGCGCATTACGTTTTTCTCACTACCAAGGAGTTAAAATCTTATTTTATTTATAATATTTTTGACATTTATATGTGGGACTATTCAACAAATAATTTTTTTTTGGAATCACTCTGTAAAATTGTGTCTCAAAGTCCCTCTGCGGTAATTGTCGGACACTTAGTGTTCTTGCGCGGTAAATCCTTTTTTCTGTCTTTATTTAAGGTTATGTTTGTATTCATTTGTTCTATTACTAGGTGTGCTTGATATAGTACTTATAATTACTGTCGACAGTTTGATTAAGTTATGTCAACTTACCTAGTTGGTAGTGAGAAAAAAAATAAAAAAATAAAAAAAACTTTATGATTTTTTTTATTTTCTTTTTGGGAAAAACGAAAAAAAATTGAAAAAAAAAACTTAAAAATAACAGTTTTTTCATTTTTTAAATAAGGTTTAACCCCCCATAACTTTTTTGTTTCCAAAGTCCAAAATGATCAAAATTTGCGTTACGTAAAACTTGAACGTTCCTTTATCTTCAGCGTAAGGGAACGTTCAAGTATTACGTAACGCAAAACGTACCAAAATTCATTCACTTCATAACTCAATTCTCGCGTTATTCAAGGCTGTAGAGATTTCATATTTTGGCTACCCCCCCTAACACACCCGCTATTTAGGGGGTAGCCAAAATATGGAATCTCTATAATTTATAACAACGCGTATGTGTATGAATTTTGGTACAATTTGCGTTACGTAATACTTGAACGTTCCCCAAATTAGGAGTTTGAAAAGTCTAAATTGATCGTAAATCGATTACTCGGTTATGAAGGGTACAGTAAGGCCTTTTTGTTGCGTAAGTACACATATTTTGTAGAATACTAGCATTGAATTCTCATAGCACTTTACTTCGCTGCTCAGAAACCCATTAACTGTTTTTGCGGCCACCAGGTGAAGCTAAAACGAGTAGCTACACTCCCTCCATATAGATTGACCTAAGGGGCCGTTTTTTTTTTACTTATATCATCTGGTAGAATTCACATGGAAGTCCCACATATATCTTTACTACGCGCGCTATCTTTTTTATTGCCCTATTTCCCGTTGCAGATGGTTAACGCCAATTTAAATTTACAATAACAATCGAATTCGAATCAAGCCTATATTAGGGTGATCCTTTATTACACTTTTTCACATGGCCATAATAATAATAAACTTTTAGCTATTTCTTAAAATTATTTAAGGGAACGTTTAAGTATTACGTAACGCAAATTGTAACAAAATCCGTACACTTCATACCCCGGTTCCCGCGTTATTAAAGGCTGTAGAGTTTTTATATTTTGTTTGGACTTTGTAAATGACATTTTTTTGAAAATTAGATATGATTTCAGGTAGTACCGATCAAAATAGTGGGGGCGCCTTGCACTGTAAAAAATAAATATGTAATTATACATCATTCTGCATATAAATGTGATACAAATCAAATTTATGTAAAATTTACTAGATTTTATATGTAATTTTACAATTTTACATGTAATTAAAATTTTATATGCACATTACATATAAAATTACATGTAATATCTAGTAAATTTTACAGAGTTCAGTGTAAAAAATAAATATGTAAATTTACATGCAGAATCATAGGTAATGTGTTGCCATGCAGAGACAAGTAAAAGTTACGAGATTTTACATGTAATTTTACGATTTTATATGAATATTACATCTAAAATACATGTAATATTTATATAAAATTGTAAAATTACAATTTTATCTGAATATATCATCTAAATTACATGTAACATTCATATAAAATTTTAAAATTACATGTAAAATCTCGTAAATTTTACTTGTGGCAACACATTACCTATGATTCTATTTATTTTTTACGGGGCTCCCTAATCTGAGTTCAGATTTGGATTCAGCTATGAAAAATACATAAAAATAGACCTGTCTCGTCAAAAGATCAGAGTACTTTTTTTATTTTGTTGGCCTGTGTAATCACAATTTCGTTTTATATTTTAACACGTTCGCTGCCGGTAACCCATCTGGTGGGTCCATCCCCTATCCATAGTTAATGACGAGAGCCCGGCTGGTGAGCTCACTGTAGACTTGAATATAAGTAAAGTTACATCGTTTTAAAGCCTAAACATTGCTCTACAAAATAAAATTCATTTTCCTATCTCTACCAATAAAGCGGGAAATTAATTTTGAACGCGACCGCTACATTCTATACAATTTTCGTCAGCAGTGAACGTGTTAAACATAAAAACACAATAAGAATGGGGTGACCACCCTAATCAATTTTCACATTCTTTATCTGCTTGTTTTAACTCTTTTGAGGTTATAGCGTAAAATTAAATTGTGATTTTAAACCAATCAATAACTACTTCAAACAAAATAATTTAAGCATGTGTATACATCATAAGTCAAAAAAAGTATTTAAAAAGGCGGTTGAAAAGCTTATATAAAAATCCTTAGTCATATCTTAACCCAACTAGATAAATATTAAAATATGGCTTTCAGATTTCTGTACATAGCGCCGAAACATTTGGTCACCCAAAATTTAATATTTTAGGTGCTGGAGAACTTTGAAGATCTCGTCCAATATTCCTTTTACAATTTCTTAAAAAAAGTGGGGGTCAGCAGGATTTTTCACTGTCAAATTTGTGTTTGGCGCCTAAAAATACGCGAGAAAAAAATAGTCTGGTTAATAGTAATAAAACTTTTTTTATGGGCCGGTGTAGTTATATTATATATTTTAATATGTATATGTAATTTTATATTAGATGTAGATATATCTGTGATGTAATATTTTATCACCTACATTTTTATTATTATTTATTTAAGTAATTTTCTTACAATATTTTGTCAATGTTATACTTTTTGTAAAAATTCTAGCTAATAATAAATTATTATGATTATTATCAAAGTAGCGTATAGGCATTAAAGAGTAATATAGGGGTAATTCTACATATAACAATATAAAAACAGTTCCTATAAAGGTTGGTCCGATAACACCATTAGTTTATTTTGTAAAAAAAAAACTTATATGACGTGACATTGACATGAATTTTTTAATTTATACTCTCAAATTTTACTTCCAATTATTATAGTGTACTGCATAATAATGAATATCTAATTAATATTCTTAAAATAGAGTAGGAAATTAAAAATGCATGTAATAGCTACCTATATTGATTGAAAAAAAAGCGGTGTAACAAGCTATTCAATAAAGGGAGGAAATTAAAATCTAGTCAGCAAATATTTATTTATTGTGAACGAAGCACACTCGACTAACACAAAAGAAAAACAAAAGAACAGAATTTTAAGCATGTATAAGTGTAAAATATCTATTATTATCGTGCTGGATAGATAAACTCCTTATTCATTCTTAAAATAAAGTCACGTGCAGGAGAAGTATAACCAAAAGTCTGAATGAAAACAAAAACGTTCCTTTATAGTCAAGGATATAGAAACACTTCTGTGTCCACTATTGTGTTAGGAGAAATTTTGTTACGGGTGAAAACACCTGTTATTAAAATCGACCAAAAAATCAGTTTTTTTCATTTTCGGCTTAAGAATGTCATGAAACATCGAGAAAATGTGAAAAAAGTGAGTGAAAAAATGTCTGTATGTCTGTCTGTCTGTCTGTCCGTATGTAACTTTATAACTTTTGAACGGAATGTCCGATTTGAAAAATTCTTTCACCAAACGATTGAGGACCTTTTCTATTTGCGTCACATAAAATATTTTTAACATGAGCTAAGAGCAAGGGGGACAAAATGGACAAAAATTGTAGTTTTTAGCGATGTATCACTTATTACATATTTATAGTAGGGCAATTTTTTTTACATAAATGGAAATAATGTTTAATTCCATACAAAAACATATGTAATCATTTTATTATAGGACTATTAGTTTCCGAGATATGGGCATTTTAGTTTATTTTGATATATTTGGCACTTTTACAGACAGTCCCGACAATTACAAGAGCCCGTAATACTGCTTGAAAAATTTACATTTTTACAGATAACAGCGAATTTACAGTACTGATTTAAATTTACCACTTTCTTTGCTGGTAACATATACCTACTTACCTACTTTATTTACTGTGAAATTACCATATTTTCATTTAGAGTGTGATGCTGAAATAACCCGGCCACAGCGATATCCCCGGTAATGAATCAGCCGACCAGCTTGCTAGGGAGGGTTCAGCCAGTCCATTTATTGGACCTGAACCTTCGCTTGGGTTGTCGAACTGCGTCATTAAAAGGGATATAAAAACCTGGCTTAATCGAAGTTTTATCCAACACTGGGCTTCCCAACAGGTTCAAGCAAAATTGCTCATCAAAGAGCCCTCATTTTCCAATACAAAAACACTTATTCAATTAAATAAGAAAAAACTCAGAACTATTACCAGTTTTCTAACTGGTCATGGTACTTTCAACAAACTTCTTTATAAAATGAAAATTATCCAAAGCAAACGCTGTAGATTCTGCGACTATAATAAAGGAACTGCATGCCACATTTTGGGACAATGTCCTGTCTTCTCACAAAAAAGACTGCGATTTTTAGGTTCACCATCAGTGCAACCTAGCGATTTAGTCGAACTTTCATTGGGGCAGATCATCGCCCTTTTAGATGCCTGCCCCCATGGAATATTATCCTAATCAAATGATGTGTCATCTAGATAACTGCGGCATGCACAATGGATCTCAGGTCTGAGTGCCGTGGCTATTACTTGCTAATAACCACACCGCTTCTGATGATGATGATGATGATGCTGAAATAAATTAATAAATAAATATGAAAACTATTACGAATTGTGCCATATACCGTAATAGGCGAGGTAATAGGTTTCATATTCCGTAATAGTTTTCATCCGCTTACGGAATGTGCTATACATCGTAAGAGATTTCTGTGCGATTTGACTAACATTTTAAGACAGTCGTAGAAAAAAATAATTTAGGACCCCAAAATGAAGGAAATAATACTAAGAATTTAAGGAAGATTTTTTATATATTTTTTGTTTTTAGTGCAAATTAGACTTAGTTCAGGATCCATGTCATGAAGTCAGAATATCTATAAAATTTAATTAATATTAATTAACCAAAAACCAATTTATTTTATAATTTAATATATGATACGATAAATACATTTTATTCAAAGAATACTTTTATTAGTTCACACCTTGACAAGAAGGTCCATAGTGTATGGCCCTAGGGCGTCACCTGGAGCGTTTTTCGCTCTTATGGTCACGCGATCCGGCCATAACGTGTAGCGCCGCACCTCCACACTAAACTGAGTTATAGTCAATATTGTTTATGACTGTGGCACTTCTTGCTAATGTAATTCATGACCTTTATGTCACGATTATTATACTGGACAACAAAATAAGTTAACAGTTTTATTATTTAGCTGTATTAGAGACACCTTATCCATATAATTTCAACATGTTATTTATTTAACTCTAAATTACAAAACTAATATTTCTAAACGTATTCTATTTTTCCAAATCTACTTCAATAACCAAAAACTCCCGTTGCCTAAAAACCACAACTAAAGTTTATTTTTTTAAGGTATAGTTATTTTAAACCTTTCCGCTTGTAAACAATCTCGAAATTACCATAGCAACGTAAGATACGCATGCGTCGTAAGCGAAATGGCTAGGGCCAATTTACATAACCGTAAAACGTTGACGTGCCATTAACGAGAACAAAACAATGGTTTATTCCTCTATATTATTGGAATAAAAGCGATTTTATAGCAAATTTTGTTTCTACAGGAATACAAAAGTGTTTTTAGCAACAGCTTAATCAATTCCCTTTTTTTACATCAAAACATCATAAAAACAAAGTAAGCAAACAAAAATTATAAATTTTGGTTATGTTGACATTCAAAACAAGCCACGTGCTTCAGTTTAAATCGAACTTTGTGGAGTATTTAGCGGCAAATTTAAAATAATTGACTATTTCTAATAATGTTCACATTCGGCCATCCTAAAAGTAGTTGGCCCTCCAACTACGCAAATCATTCAAAAACATAATCTTCAAACTTCTTAGGCATCCGAATCTGACGTTTATTTCTACGTTCATCACATTCAATATTATTTTCATTTTGTACTTCTATGTCTACTTCAAAAGCTCCTACATTTTCTTCTATATCTGATTCTTCCTCTTCAATCTCATATTCGTCTATTTCATTCGTAATATATTTAATATCTTCATCATGATTTCTATATATCTTTAGCTGAGTTACATGTGCTGTTGAAGAATACCCGCCCTGATTATCAGTCTTTCTATTCGTTATATTCTTTTACTTTTAAAAATTGACTAATTATATACATACATACACAAAAGTTAAAAAATAAATTATTATTAATAACTTAAACTTCCTAAAAAATTAGAAACACCTTATTTTCCTCCCTTGATCGGGAAGGCTCTTTTAGCTATGTCCCTTGGTCTGCTAACTTTCCCTTAGAAAAATGAAACAGTTCCCACCTCAATATATAATATATTATTAACTAAATTAACATGGTGGAATTTTCGAATTTTACGTTACAGTTTGACGCACGGATCTGTGGCTACGGGAAATATGTTTGGAATGTTTGTGCAAGTGGGAGGCCCGATGTAGGCACGCACGCCTTATAAAGCTCTTGACGGAAAGAAGAGAGCGTGAATGATTCCTCCCCCTTACGTCGGAGACTTTCTATTAGGCGGAGAACTATACCAAGCAGCCATTTTTGTAAAACAATAACGTCGCGCGCTAAACAGAAATTCGTTGCCGTATAAAATACCAAACAATTTTGAATATTTGGAACACTTAGAAAATTTATTTTTATAGAGAAGAAAAGCTGCTATACCTTTTTTATTTATTTTGACCTAAGGAATCATGTTTCAATAATAAAATTACAAAAAAAGTTACACAAAAAGTTTGGGACAAAAAACTGATAATTATAATTAGTTCACATGCAAAACTTCTTGATGTATCTTAAAGGGTTACTAAGTTATTAAATAGAAACAGAATTTTTTAGTCACTTTTAAAGGGGCTTAGCTTCCTTATAATCATTTTAAGACATATATTAAAATTAATTACCTTATTTCTGAATACCCCTGTATACCTATCGACCATATATAACATATAATAATTAATAATCAAAGGGGAGGCTATTTTAATTATAATTATTATTTATTTCAGAGCAGTTATACAAAGACATGGAAATGCCCAAATAATTTTTTTAAAGCATATCTGTTCAGTTTTTGTACATTTCCCTTCAATTTTGAATGTGGCGCCATTCTTTTAGAATGTTGGCAACAGAATCAAGTGACCAACATGATGAATTATTACCCACATGTTGAATACCGACATAAATTGTATAAAAGTTTGTTATTTACTAAATAAATAATATAAATAACCGTAGTGAACCTATTATTTGGTGAATCACAATAAAACACAAGTACTGAGCTATTAACAATATCCATCATATGAGCAGCAGCTCAATAGTAAATTTCGAAACAAAATTACCTTTAAATAATACGAAAAATTTAAAAAACTTATTGGATATCGTTAATTTTGCTTTAATGTTTCATTAGCTACCGTAATTCTCCTATTTACCGCCGCTAATATTAAATTGGACGAACTTATATGTATGACTGATTACTTTTATATTATTTTGTGATAGTCAAAAGTCGAGGACGAAAGTATAGGTTTCTTTTTATCAAATCAATCAGAAAATTGTAGCTTGAAATCGAACCATTTAAAAATAATTATTAAACACGCAATAATCTACTAACGTAAAATTAACCAGCTTTTAAGGTTGGTTTACAAAATTAACACTTAGTGTTTTAGTTTAAACTAACAATTTTACCAATATAAGGAAATGTGATAAATAAATCTCACATTTTATTCGTAAAAAAAAAATCACCCGGTGAAAACCTAACAGGAGTGTTCTTTTACCATCCACTACTAACCTTTTAAATATCAAACCGTGTGCATTTATTGCAATTTCAACATACAAACTCCTCGTTATTTGACTGGACTTTAAAGCAATATGCCATTCTATAGGGAGTTTAATCCAGTTTATAGAAAACCTCCCGAATGAAAGTAAACATCCCCATTAGCTAATTAGTTGTCTGTTTAGAAGTCATTAGTGATACTTTTAAGAACAAATTATGGAACGAGAAAAGGAAATATCATTAATTACGAGGAAAGGATAACGACCACAGGATACAATGTATCATCGGTTTTACTTTTCAAATGTTTTACGAAAAACTATTTCAGTTAAACTTATTCCTAGAATTTCTTTTAACTGATTGAAGCTAAGAAAAAAAAACTGCGGCTGCAAAACAAACAATGTTTTATGTTTTATAGTTTATTTATAGAAAAAAATATTAAGTATGTTTAAAAATAAAATTATAATTATCGATGTTTTTTTTTCTATAAGACCATAAACAATCCCATCCATGTTGGCCACATTTTTCATTAAGCAGAGCGGAAAATTTTAGGGAGCGGCAAATTTTTAGTTGACAACTATTTTTTTTGGTCATCAACTAAGTGTCCAGAGTGAAGTTTCTCCACCTTTTTTGTCAATTTTTTTTTTGAGGGGAATGCCCTGAATCTAAGTATTTGGCTAAGAAGGGTATGTCAGATTAAGGTAAACCTAGTTTTACTTCAATTCTTCCCTATTTTTTCGTTCTTAGTGCTGAAGGGTTTTTGTATATAAAACAAAACCCCAGAGAAGTAAAAAAAAATAAATATTTTTTAAATATTTTTCACAAACGCAAAACTTTCTTTTAAGAACTAATACTATAATTAAAGAGAAATAACGCCAAAAATAATAAGGACAGACATTTTTAATTTTAGTCAAAATTATAAAAAAAATAATTTATTATTCCATCAATCTATTTTCTAATCATCGTACAGAGTGATATTGGTAGACTGACAGTTTCGGGCTGCTTTAGTACCAAGAGGGCCAGCAGTCTGAAACTGTCAGTCTACCAATATCACCCTCTACGATGATTAGAAAATAGATTGATGGAATAATAAACCAAAAATAACTCCTAATTTTTAATAATTATTTCTTTCTCATTTATGAATTATTCAGAAGGTTTTATTTGATTGAAGAGAAAAAGTTGTTAATAACTTGAAAGGGTTAACTTTAAGTGCACACCTTAGCTGCTAATAAATGTTATAAATAAAATTAATTTTTCGGAAAATGAAAATCACTCTTTTGTGATGAAAGGGTAATACATACATAAAAAAACTCCAATCCCCTTAATGTTAAAGTTTTAAAAAGCATTAGCAAACAATTTCGCCCCTTTACTATTTTTTTCTCAAAGAGAGAGAGAGAGATGGAGAGAAAGAGAGAGAGAGATAAAATGATCCTCAATTTCTATGTAAAGTCTCAAATCCCTAGCTAAATTGCAAGTTTCAAAAACAAGAAAAAACAATTAAGCGAAAAGTTTGAGATTTTTACTGGCAAAGGAGAAAACGGGTTATATGAGCACCCAGAAAAATAATTACTGAATGGCAAATGACCTTTTCTTTGTTTCTTTTATGGTATTTTTTTTATTTGCTAGGTTTCATAAACGAAAATCTAACTCTACCCACGCTATGCCGGAACAGGATTTTTTTTCGACTTTCGAATTTTTTTTATGTGATGTTTAAAGGTTTCAGTGAACCTTTGTGCTAAATCGATCACTAAAGGAGCTAGGGCCCTTCTTTTAAATTTTGTTAAAACTTTCTAAGTTAGGAAGGAATATCAAAAATTTGTGATATAATTACGTCAAGCGCTAGGATTTCCTTCGCACACCATGGGAAACATTTAGATCCTGATTTTAAAACGAAAACTAAAAATACCAACAGGTCGAACTGAACACCTCCTCCTTCTTTTTGAGAATTTGGTTATAAAATGGAGAGAGCTTGTTTCTATCGGTAAATGTCCTTGTTTATGTGTTTTTTGAAATCAACAGTAACTAACTTTTAATTGCATAAACTTTTTGCCTAACATTAATTATTATTTCCTAAAAAATTGCCATTAGCATTTTTATTTTGATACTCTTCACAACTACCAAGCTGGAAGAGTGTTATACGAGGTTTTGAAATGGCCAAAATGGTCAAAAACTACCATAGATCAAAAACTTTTATAAATGTTTTTTCCGTATTCTGAACAACTTTCAAAAAATCTGTCTGTCCGTTTGACACGTTTTTTGTGGACACTATAACTAAAGAACAGAATGTCCGATTCTAATGAAATTTTTAGGAAAAATTAAGCTCTGTGGGAGGAAATAGGGTACTTGATTACAATCCCCTTAAAAACAAAAAAAAATAAGTTGTAGGGGATACAACCTTTCAAAAAAAAATTGAAATGATAAAATTCAATTTTTCTGAAAACATTTACATTGGTACACTGCGACTCTAACATTTTAAGCGACGTCGCGATGTTTTCCAAATGTGAGTCACGCTGGGTTTTATTAGTTAACGTCCGTGCCCACCGGTGGGTCTCTGTTGCATTTTCTTGTAAAAATATACGTTCATTTCAAAGGTTTTTGATATTATGAGTACGGTACAGTAAAAGTAATATATTTAGCTTAAATAAGGCCTGCAAGAGTAAACTGGCAAAACCCAACGTGACCCATCGGTGGGTCACGGCGTCGGGAAAAATTTGCTAGTTAATTCGCAAAGAATTAAGTCTTTTATATCGAAAAATCATTCATGAATATTTGAATATAAAAGACTCGCCCGATTTGACAGCACCGGACTTTTTTCTTTAGGGCTACCTGAAAGATCAGGTTTATGTCAACAAGCCCAGGACTTTTCAACAGCTTAAACGAGACATGTAATGAGCCGTTATTGAAAATGTCGTGAAAAGACCCCGTGCTTGCAAAGCGAAAAATGGACAGCATTTAAAAGACATGATTTTTCATACATAGCTCAAAAAAAATCCATTTCCTCTATATTGCAAAAGAAATAAATAATAAAAATTGACAAACAAAAAAGTTATTCAATTTTTAAATGGTAAAGTGACTTATGTGCCACCCTATATATATTCACGTATCATTCATCATATACAGAGGTAATTAGTGCGTGTAACCCAAAATAGATTTTTTTGAGTTGTGACGTTTAGTTTTCAGTATGCGATTTTTAGATATATTAACACTGAATAGTAACAAATTCAATGAAATAAAAGCTGCATCGTAGGTTTCGAAATTAAAGGTCATTGTCGGTGGATGTAAACCATTTTCAGCAAACTTTTTTATGGTGAAATAGTTTGAAACAAAAGTCTAGAAAAAAACAGAAACATTGAACATTCAAAATGTCGTTGAATCAAACATAATTAAAACTTTTCTACTGAAAATTTTAAATCCCGTACGAGTTTCGAAAAGTTTTTAATCAATTATTGTGTAACTAGTCATAGTGTCATGTTCTTTGCACGGGTTGGTTTTTGTAGTATTTTGTAAAATATCTTTGATATTTTTTATACATTTTTATTATGCAAACAATTTGTTATGGTATAAAAAAAAATATTTTAAACTAAAGAAGCTTGACTATTTTAATAAATTTGGGTAGCGAGTTGTATTTTATCAGTGGTACTTGGTACCAGAATTTTAAAAGGAAATTCTTTAATTTTACCGAATTTCGTACCGTAATTTTAAAATAAAGTAATGTTAAAAGTTGATTTTTGGATATTACGTCGTTATCGTAAATTTAAAGGATACCTTTAAATTTAAATTTCCTATAAAACAGTAAAAAAAATGGTTTAAATCATTTGAATTTTGTCTTATTTTTACTCTTTATTATTACCTCCATTTTTTAAATAGTAATATATTACCAGGTATTAATATTATTACCTACATTTAGATTTTAGTTTATATGTAACTTTCCTTAAATTGTACCTTAGTAGTAATCATTATACAGGATGATTCAGAAATAAGGTACAAATTTTGAAGGGGTGAATTTAGGTCCAAAAATATGAAAGAAATTCCTATTAAGGTCTGGAAATGAGTTCTAAGGGAGATACGACCCTCTAAAGGATACATCGGAAAAGAAGTTTTTATTTAATATATCTGGAACCCTATGAAACACAGTAACGAATTTATTAACATTAATAAAGGTTATCATTTTATGTAATTTTTGTTTGTTAATTGTCACTTTTTTGCCCTATACTTTTTTATTTGTAGATTTTTTGACATTTTCTCACTAAAATAATAATCTTTAATTAAAAATACATGAAAAAAGTACTCTTTATGTAACACTGCAGGGTCAACCTTTTTCGAGAAATTGCAATTAAAGGGGCAATTTCATGTTCTGAGCATTTGTTACACGTTATAGTCATAAAAAAAAAAAACTAAAAAATACACCAATATAAATTTTAATACAGCGGGGTGATTCTATATTAAAAACAGCCCGTATACATCTAGCTTCGAAAACTGCTCCCTTAAAAGCGATTTGTAAATTTTTGTATATGTGAAATTTTTTTATAGTTTTTGATGTGAAATCGCCCTGCAGTATTAAAATTTTTAGTTCCTATTTTTGATGCCTATAACTTGCCTTTTTAATTGCAATTTTCTCAAAAACGGTTCGCGCTGCGACTATATAAAGAGTACCTTTTTTTCTGTATTTTTAATTAAAGATTATTCCTTAAATGAGAAAATGTCAAAAAATCCACAGATAAAAAAGTTGGCCCCCATTTTGCCTATCCCTGTGTGGTAAAACAATATTTTCACACTGTTCTTTAACTTTGGTTATGTTTACATTCTGTCAAATTACCCTAATTTAGGTGACCTTGACCATTTAGGGATATTTAATTAATAAGGAAATTAGGTTACCAATATATTTTGCTGGAACTACCTGTTCACCTGTTGTATTGTATCTTTGACATTCTAACCGATTCATACAGTTCTATTTTTATAACAGTCATCCTTAGGGATAAAATATTTATCTATTAATAAATATTATCCTGGTGATTAGGTAAGTCTTATTTAATTTATATTTTTATTAAATCCTAATTATTTATATTAGTTTTAGTTTGGAACTTATTTATGTTCATACATAACATCGGTCACCTAACTCTGGGTATTTTGAAATTGCTTCCTACAATAAATGAACTTTGATCTACATTACTGATTTTCTTATACGAAACCACGACCCCCATTTGAACTATACGGCGCCCGGCATTCCTTTTTTCCCAGTTCAACATATCTGGCACTCACCGTGAGGCATAGAGACGTACTGTAGATACGTCCAAAGCTAGGGTATAAAAGAAAACAGTGGTAGTATTAGAGTATACAGTGAAAACAAAATGCCTATCGACCATTCACCAACCAATGGCAAGACGAGAAGTGGAAATTCATACAGAGGTCCTCGTAGAGAGCAATCACTCGACTTCTTGGGTTTTGAAGGTGGTTCAGAAGCATTGGCTTCTGCATTACCAACAACTACTGCAGTATCAACAACTTCCAGCCATGTCACCAGAGTACAACCCGTACTTACTGCTGGGATGTCAACAACTTCACTACAAGAGCAGCCGCCACCATTATCACCACAGGTTACACAACACCAACAAAATAATCAAGGTATTTATATTCCAATTTCACATTCACCTCCAACAATGGCAACTTTACCATCCAATGCAAGTGGCGTTGGACCACAGAGATTTGAGCATACTACAAGTACTGGGGCAGTCCCTAGAAGAAATTATTCAGGAGCTAGTAGTAATTTAAGTTATAATTTACCTTATTATCATGTAGATTTGCCACATAGACCTCCTCCAGCTTATAGTAGCTTAAACGTAAACAACAATTTCCCTAGTTTACCTCCACAGGGTTATAACACAAATTCATATGTACAGGTACCACAAAATGCACAGCCCTGTATACCGGTACAAATCCCAAGTGCCGAAACACTTTCTAGCATTAAAAAATTGTTACCAGTGTTTTCTGAAAACGGTGAAATTCACCCTTGTGACTTTATAAATAGACTGGAAAAAACACTACAAAATTACAATATTCCATTTCATATGTTTTCACCAGAATTACCAGACCTATTTATCGGGCCTTCAAAGCACTGGATACAAGCACTATTATATAATTTTAATGATTTTAACGCATTTAAAAACAGTTTTATTGATAATTTTTGGGGATTTTCTCAACAAAACAAGGTTAAACTCCAACTTGATTTGGGAAAGTACAATAGAACTACCAGCTATTCGAACTACTTTTTGGGCCAAGTGTCAAAAGCTAGATTTTTAAACCCTCCATATTTAGAACGGGAACTTATAGCAATAATTAGTAGACACTTTCCTCCAACCATAAGTTGTTCTTTAATAGGAAGTAGATGTATAGCGGAAGTTTTAGAAAGGCTTCGTTTAGCGGATTCATTTGAAACGGTAAACATGAGACATTCTTCTTCTTCTTCTGCGCAACCCTCTTCGCAACCGGCAGTCGTTCCACATAGAAATTTCTCAAATAAAAATTTCAATAAAAATATTTATCACATTCAAATCGATAATATCGATAACATTAGCGATAATATCGATAATTTAGAACAGAATGAGGGAAACTAATTTTTCCTAAAGATATAAGCAGTGTATCTTTAGGTAACATTTCCACAACTGCAAAACCTAACCTCACAAATTTTGTAAACAATCCCAAGAGTGAGTTACAAAAATGTGATTTTAACCATCAACCAATTTTAAGTGATATAAGTCGAACCCCTGTAATTACCATCAACATAAATCACACCAACTATCCTTGCTTAGTTGACAGTGGTAGCGAGTGTTGTGCTTTTTCTACAGTGGTAGAAAATTCTGTCACATCCATGTCTATTCCTATGTTTCCAGTAAATGGTATTAGGGTTTCTGGAGCTTTTAGGAATAAAAACCGAAAAGTCACCCATCAGGCCCTAGTTTCATTTTCTTTAGAAGATGAGGTTTTTGATTTCGAGATGCTTTACATCCCAGACTTAGTCTTTCCAGTTATCCTGGGTTGTGATTTTCTAAGAACTTTTAAGGTAAGCATAAGTTTAGAACAAGAATGCATTTTTATAAAACATAATAATAAAGTATTAACCATCCCTGAAACTAAAACATTGCACACTTATACTGCCCTTGAAGATTCCCCTTTAACAAAAGTATGTGCTATATCAAAGTCCCCTCCTATTATGCAACCTGATCATTACTATCAAGTAAGTGATGAGGATATTGATGCTGTGGTTAGAGAGGCTCCACTTTCTCCTGAACAAAAAGCTAAATTTAGACACTTACTTCGTAAGCATAAAAGTGTTTTTTCAGAAAAACCTGGTCTTACGTCTGAGTATGTCCATTCAATAACCCTTTTTGATTACACACCCTTTAATCAAAAGAGTTATCCCATTCCCATTGCACACAGGCCTGCTGTAGATGCTGAAATTCAGCGTATGCTGGACTTCAACATAATTGAACGTACTTCTTCATCTGCTTTTAGCAGCCCCCTATGTACCGCGGTCCGCAAAAACGGAACGGTAAGAGTTTGCCTTGATGCAAGGAAGCTTAACAGTGTAATGGAACCCGATACAGAACTCCCAAACAAAATTCAAGAGCTTTTGCAAACTTTACCTCCTGAAGTTCGTACTATTTCGAGTTTGGACATGACCAATGGCTACTGGCAAGTTCAGCTAAGGCCTGAGGACAGAAAATATACTGGATTTCTATATAATGGTAAATCGTATCATTTTAAAGTACTCCCTTTTGGTCTAAAGACCGCAGTTAGTAGTTTCACTCGGGCTATGTCCGTTATTTTAGGTCCAGAATTTTCCGAATTCATCCGTATTTACATAGATGATGTCCTTGTACTGAGCTCTGGGGTAGATGCGCACCTGCAACACTTAGATAGTGTGCTATCCAGATTTGCACAAACCGGATTTACACTACGGTTAAATAAGTGTAAATTTTTTAGGAAGGAAATTCAATTTTTAGGCTACATCCTTTCTGAAAGTGGCCTTCAAAGTGATTCTTCCAGGGTATCTGCTATAGTCAACTACCCAGTTCCACAAAATGTAAAACAATTACAGGCGTGGCTAGGGTTGACCAACTATGACAGGGTATTCTGTGAAAATTATGCTACAGTGGCCGAGCCCCTATTTTCCCTCCTGAGAAAAAAAACTAAATGGACTTGGGGTCCTGCTCAAGCCCAAGCATTTAATAACCTGAAAGAGCTGATTAAACAAGAAGTACTTTTGTTTCATCCAATATTCTCTCTCCCTTTCTGGGTACAATGTGACAGTTCTGATGTTGGCTTAGGTGCTCAGCTTTTTCAGATTGTTAATGGTCATAAAAAAGTAGTGGCATATGCCAGTAGAGTTCTTCTCCCCAGGGAGCGTGCCTATTGTTCCTCAGAAAAGGAGGCCCTCAGTGTAGTCTGGGCGCTCGAAAAATGGCGAGTTTTTTTAATCGGCCGTCATTTTTATTGCCTCAGCGACAACAGGGCATTAAGTTATCTTAATACCTGTCGTCTCCTCACACCTAGACTATCCCGTTGGTGCTTATCACTACAGGATTTTGATTTTACTATCAAGCATGTAGCCGGTAAAGACAATATTGTAGCCGATACTTTATCCAGGTATCCTAGTTCTAGGCTACCAACCCCTTATGATCGCTGCTTTAAAATATTAGGCCAAACCATACAGCTCGATAGTGTTTTCTGTAGAAATCTGAACTCCCTACCTGAAGACCAACGAAATGATCCCAAGCTTTTTCAAATTCGTGAAAAAGTCCAACAGGACCCAGAAGCTCACCCCAGATTTGTGATGCATGAAGATATACTTTACATCAGACAATCCGAAGGTGAGCCTTACCTACTTTGCGTTCCAAAAAATCGTATACCCGATTTTATTAGAGCCTATCATGCAGGCATGGGTCATTTTGGGGTTTTTAAGACCCATGCTGGAATTAAGCGAGAGGTATGGTGGCAAAATATGGCGCGAGATATTAAGCAAGAGCTAAAAGCATGCCAAATTTGCCAACTGGTAAAATCTGGTCCTTTGCCGAACCCACCGTTGAAAGCAATTATTCCAGAAGCTCCAGGAGAGCTTGTGGCACTCGATTTTTACGGGCCCTTGCCCCGATCACGTGGGTCCGTCGAATACATTTGCGTTGTACTCGACGTTTTTTCAAAATTTGTCACTCTTTACCCTCTGAAAAATGCAACTTGCAAAAATACGCTCAAAAAGCTTCAGGAGGATTATTTTATTAAATACTCAATCCCGAAAGCAATTTTGACGGACCACGGGACCCAATTCACGGCCGACCTTTGGTCCGCAACCCTCGAGCCTCTGGGCATAAAAGTCATAAAGTCTTCGGTGCGCCATCCGTGTAGTAATCCATCCGAACGTATAATGAAAGAGCTCTCTAGGCTCTTCCGAACATTTTGCCACGACCGACACACCAGGTGGGCCCTAGAAATTGATAAATTTGCGAATTTTCTCAATAACATAACGCACCTGTCCACCGGGTATTCCCCCAAAGAATTGCACCTGGGTGAATCCCCTGACTTACCACTTAGAGAAATATTAAATTTTCCGGTTGATACAAAAAACCTAGATAATCACGTAAAATTATATTTTGCAAAGGAGAGTTTGTTAAGTAGTGCCTTACGTCGAAACGCACACACCCATTCTAGGAAATTAGCTACATTTCATGTAGGTGATAAGGTATTACTTAGGGCAAACCCTACTTCGTCTGCAATAGAGGGACGAATAAAAAAATGGATGCTCCTCTATGAGGGCCCATATAAAATAAAAAAGATCATTGATCTATCAACATATATTTTAAGTAATCCTGAAGATGAAAATGAAAGAGGAATGTTTCATGCATGCCATTTGAAAAAGTATAACCCGGAGTCTGAACTTTGAAACAAACCTTCTACCTTACTTTTATAATCTTTTCTGTTTTGAGTTTATCCCGTAAACAGTTTTTTTTTAGTAAAAAAAAAAAAAAAAAGCGTTAACGAGCTAAGGGGGGGTAGATGTGGTAAAACAATATTTTCACACTGTTCTTTAACTTTGGTTATGTTTACATTCTGTCAAATTACCCTAATTTAGGTGACCTTGACCATTTAGGGATATTTAATTAATAAGGAAATTAGGTTACCAATATATTTTGCTGGAACTACCTGTTCACCTGTTGTATTGTATCTTTGACATTCTAACCGATTCATACAGTTCTATTTTTATAACAGTCATCCTTAGGGATAAAATATTTATCTATTAATAAATATTATCCTGGTGATTAGGTAAGTCTTATTTAATTTATATTTTTATTAAATCCTAATTATTTATATTAGTTTTAGTTTGGAACTTATTTATGTTCATACATAACATCGGTCACCTAACTCTGGGTATTTTGAAATTGCTTCCTACAATAAATGAACTTTGATCTACATTACTGATTTTCTTATACGAAACCACGACCCCCATTTGAACTATACGGCGCCCGGCATTCCTTTTTTCCCAGTTCAACATACCTGGTTAAAATTACCAAATAAAAATTACAGAAGAGAATAGCCTTTATCAATTTTAAGGCATGTGCAAAAAATCCCTACTGTGGTTCAGGGGGTCCCAGAGATATTAAATAAAAACTACTTTCCATATGTACCGTCGTAGCTCCCTTAGGGCTAATTTCCGGACTAATTTTTATGATGTTGCGAAGAAGAGCTCGCTAGTTCCCGGGGTAGGATGATTTGTGGTAAAAAAATCACCAGACAATTTTTCCTTCTTTATAAAATAAATATGTTTGTCATTTCTTCTGTAATGTTTGACATTTTTTTTTCAATTCTGCTTTTTTGAATTAAAAATTAAAAAACTTATTTGTTCTATTTTGTTATATGTGTATTAATTAAAAAATTTAATGTAGGCGAAGCCACATTGATTTTTGATTGCTTTATAAGAAAAAATTCTACATAAAGACTGCACAAGTTAGAACTTTTTTTTAAACTATTATTATTATCTATAAATATATTTTTAAACGGCCAATGACCGCCGGCAATACTTTAAAGTATATCGGGTGCCCCACCACGTTCTTGTCAAGCTATATCTCCGTTATTTGAAAAAATAGATTTTTTTGCAAAAACCTCGTTAAATGGGAGCCGATGAAGTTTTTATTTACGTATTCAAAACCACCCCTTGCTTACCCACCCCCTCGAAACCACTCCAACTTATATTATTCAAATAATACCCCCTAATTTATATCAAAGAATATGAAAGTACATTTTATTCTGAATTCAACCATGTATTATAAGTGGTATCTTATATTTTAAGGGGCTCTAAATAACAATCATTACCTATTAATAATAGGGTATTATTTAAAACAAAGTTGCAGGTGGTTTCAAGAGAGTAGGTTATTAAGGGTGGATTTTGAATATATTAATCAGTTCTCTTTTAGGTATAATATAACGTAAGTTTTTGGCTTTTTTATGAAAAATATTGCTTTTAATCTGATGGGGTTGTACTTTGGACCCCCTTAAAAAAATAATATATTACTTATAATACATCGATCCCTAGTTATAGAAGTCATTTTCTGTGTGGACTGCTGAATTGCTTGTGGCCACTATCGTGTATAAAATGCAATGAGGCATACAAATATTGACTTTAATTATACCCTGGTAAAAGAAAAACGAGATTAACGCTAAGGTCAGCAAACCAAGTGGCCAGCAATGTCTGTTTGGTTAACAATATAAATTGGTCAGTTTTGCCAATCAAATTATTCAATATTTGACTATTCAAATCATTTACGCAATAAGGAACCACGTGCCTATGTACACATAAAAAAGCTATGCTACACTAGTCGTTTTTTAATGTTTTTTTTCTAATTAAAGAAAAAAATAAACAAGCTAAAACTAATATTTTCTAGATGGGGCAATCGCTATACCTCCTACTATAAGCAATTTAATAGTATATTACATAGGGACCGTTCAAGTATTACGTAACGCTTCTAGGGGGGGGGAGTGGAGTTCATTTTGGAGTATTACGCCCATGTTTATGGTATAGGAAAATAGCGTTACAGGGGGTGGGGCTCCAAAATGATTAAAATTTGCGTTACGTAATACTTGAGCTTTCCCAAACTAAGCTCATAAGGTGGAAAATGTTTCATTTGCTGAAGGAAAGTTAGCTGACCCAACTTTTACTTATGTATGTAATTAGTTTATTTTAAAATGATTGTGAATATAAACCTTTTTATACATCAATCAATCAATATATGATCAATCGCTTATTATTTAATTATTAACAAAAACATTACTTTTTTTAAGAACTTACAAAGAGTACTCAAACGCTATTGCCAATTACAGCTAATCAAAAATTAATCGCATGGTATGATATTTTTATTTTTGTTTATAACCTTGTTAAAAATATATATATATATTTTTTATTTTTTTGATAAAAATAAACTTTATTGTGTTCCTTGTGCATTATTTTAAAGTCAATTATGTAATTTTGGTAACGTCATTTAACATCGTAAAATTTATAGTATACAAGGCATTATTAGATTTTGTGCACAACCGTGTATACAAATTGAATATTCTGTTGCTGGCAATCAATTTATTTAATCACTTTATAACACACTTCGCTTTCATTAAGACGAAAAGCAATACTATTATAGTTTTTTTTTTAATATACAAAAAATAATATACCTATCATATTTTTTTAATTTGCTAGTATATTGCATTTTTTATATTCTTGCCAAAACATAATTTCTTTAAGTATGTGAACTTGGGTGAACTTTATTTTTTTATTCTGTATTGAAAAGTGGCGCCCTGTAACTTGTTTTATAAATGGATTTTTTTTTTTAAATTTGTGTTAATATTTCTATCATTCAAAGTGCTGTTCTGTACTGCGCGAGCTTTTGCAGTAAACGTAAATGTCCGCTTATTAAAGGTTTCTTATTATTATTAATTTATGTTTACTTATACGTATAACAAACGTTTTTTTCTTAACGTATTTTTCCTGCTGAATCCTTTATAAATTTATTGTATTTTCCTTCTATGTTTAATATAACTATATAAGTTGAGTATTTTTTTTATTTTTTAAGGATTTTTTTTAAGAATATATGTTATATTTTATTAATAGGATACTTTCTTTGTTCCTAACTTTTCCTAGAAATTTTATATCGATCGAAAATTTCGTTCTTATCGTGTATAAAAGATTTGTGACCTACGAATGGACGGACGGACAGATGGACATAATAAAAGATCAGAATTAGATAAAACATACAAAAATAAAAATTCGTGATTATTTTTGAGGAATTTTGACATTTGAAAACTAAGATATAATATAATATAATCATTTTTAAGCACTTTGTGTTGAGATGAATATAATAATAGTATAGTATAGTATAGTAGTAACCTTGACATCAGTAAAACAGTTTGAATACTAGCCCGGGGAGTTACGAGCTATGACTCATCTTTTGTCATCTTTTTTAGCTTTTATCTAGATACACTGGCGTTGCGTTCTTTTAAAGTGGGGACAGACGTCCCGCAGTCGCTTCTAATCAGTGCTGAATTTATGCTATGCTCATGAACGAAAGAACAACTCGCCAATACCCGGGGTGTGGACATCATTCAAGCAATCTGATTTCCGGGAATTGACGTCATATTTTTTTTCGTCTGCACAGCAAAACTTTTAAAGAGTTTACTTTAGAACGTAAAGCAATTTTAAAACTTCGTGACTAGTATATAAATGTATAGATTATAACCTGCTAAATCATAATAATATATCAAATTTTATTGCATTTTGCAACATAATTTGATATATTGTCACCTATTAATATATTATCTATTAAAACAAAGTTGCATTGGCAGTGACACAACATTGTTAGTAAAAATTACTTACAGGGTGTCCCAGCCAAGACGGATTAGTTGTGTTTTTGCGTTATTATTAAAGCTATCGAAATAAAAATTTTCAGTCAGTGTACACTAGGGTGCCCAAACAAAATTAAAAAATTAATTTCCAACCCCCTATAAATGTTGATTTAGGTCAAAAACCAACACTCAATTTTTTTCAGATCTTTAAAAAAATATTTAGAGGTAGCGCTCGGCGGTTTTTTGAGAGAGAAAACATGTTAAGCCTTTTTATTATTATTTAAATATAAAAACGTTGAAATCAGGCGATTTTAGCAAGGGAACTTTTTTTGAATAATAGGGGATTATTCAAAAAAAAATACCCTTTTACATGAAAAAATGGCTTTACCAGGGTAAAAACATTGCAAAAATTGACGTGTGAAGCTTATTTATGCTACAAAAAAGTTTACTTATAAATTTTTCTCATGGGCCATTTTTTATTTAAAAACTCATAGATAAGTACCAATTAATGCCCCATAAACTTTTTAAGGTAGAATTACCTCTTAAATGTCTCTTACTTATTTCTGAATAACCCTGTATATAAAAAAACTATCCGGTTGGGGGCAACCAGATCAATGGTAAAGTATGGCACAACTATTTATCTGTTTGGTGCAACCAGAAATCTGACAAGGGAAACAAAGCAACTTGTGGTTATCAAAAAAAAAACGACCTACACGGAAAAAAAAAATTATAGCTAGGAGCGCTATAACACACATACCAAGCAAATTATAATCGCTTATTATATAAATACAAAGCTTTCTCTTACAATTATGGCAGTCGGTGTAAAAATTTATATGAAATACTTTAATTGTTTAGTGAATAATAAAATATAACAAATAGTATGGCATTTATAGTTTAAATAGATTTAATTATTGTCCGTGCTAATAATTTTTATAATATAATAAAATTTCTGTAAATTTATAATAGTGCCTGTAATAAATATAATCGTGTCTGTAATATATATAATCGTTTCCAATTTATTTTTAACATTATTAGTTATTGTGTCCCTTATAATCTATAGCTTAAATCACTATAATTTGCCACTGTTACCAAATATCTTATAATGTATAGCGCAGAGCCCACTAATTTCTTTCCGTGTACAAAATATTAAATAGTATATTTTTTTATGTGTTTGTGAACATTTTTTATTAAAAAATTTGGAAAATTGTGGAAACCATGACCCTTGCCCCAAAACGCCTTTTTTCTACCAAACCAATTTACCGATCAATTTGAAATTTTTAGGTGTTTTTTCTAATTACAATAGCTAGTTCGCAAAAAAATACGAAAATGGCTATGATTTTCCCAAAAAATCGATCTTCAATGTTCCGGCCGGAAAAAATAGAAAACGTGGTCACCGCTAACGATAGAAAAAAAAGGCGTTTCGGGACAATTCTCCAATAAAAAAAAATCAAAAACACATAAAAACATATACTATTTGATATTTTGTAGGTCGTTCGAATAAAGTTGTGATTACATACATGAAAAAAATCAATAAAAACCCTTAATTTTCACCTTGATTTATTAGCCTTTTTTCTTTTTTCTTTCAGTGACATTTTGATCATTAGCCTTTGTTTATTTTTAGGTGTTCTCTTTGATCAAAATTTAACTTGGAATAACAAAATGCTGTACTTCACCTATGTTTATTTATTAAACAGTGAAAAAAGTAATTTATACAAAAATCATTAAAATTGCATAATTAATATTTTTACTCACAAGTAATTATTAATTTTATTTAACCCATAGTTAGTTAAAAACTGTACAATTATAAATTTAAATTTTAAAATAGATTGTATAAAATATTTATACACATCAATTACTACGTTTATTAATTTGGTTAATTATATAATTAGATATTCCTTTTCAATTAAGCCTGAAATAATTACACAGGTCTACATAAATTTTTCATCACATTATTTTTTTTTCATCCCTGTTTAGGGTTACGTACCTAAAAATTAAAAATATAGATTGCTAAATTAACGAGATATTGGGCTAGAAATATTTTTTTTTGGATCAATTTTATCAAAAAAATTACATGTTCTAAAAAAATATGTTTGCTAAACATAGAATAAATGTATGTAAAATGTAAATATAGAGAAATGCATTAGAAATGAGTAAGGAAGAGAGGAAAACATTTTTAGGGATATTTCGCATCATATGAAAAAAATTGAATCAAAATTCAAACATATACAGGGTGTTTGCAGTCTTATGTAACATATTAAAGAAGATGATTTTACACCAAAAAACATGAAAAACCACTATAAAAACATAGGTCCTGAAACGAACCCCAAGGGAGTTACGAACCTTTAAATTGTAATAAAATTAAGGTTTTTAATTAATAACTCTGGTACCATTTGAGATAAAGCGACGAGAGTTTGCATGTAAACTAACCTTAATAAGGCTCATCTTGTTATGTTAGTTTCATGTACTTATTTTAACCAGGTGCGTGCGAAACGGGGTGTCTTATCAGTATTTTGCCCCAAACTTTTTTCTGTGTATTTTTTTGTAATTTTATCATTGGAACACGATTCCTAAGGTCAAAATAGATAAAAAAAGGTACATAGGTATTGCAGTATTATCGACGATTTAATAAATCTATCAACTTTTTCCAGCTTTTAATTTAAAATTAACTTTTAATACCTACGTAATAAAAAAGTTAATCTCAACTTTAAAACCAGTTGTCATATAGATATAAATGGAACAATTACACTGTAATAAAAACTATTACCTACACTGTAGGTCCTAAAGCAACTCGAAAAATCTTCAGGGAAATAAAAGAATTTAGATTTATTACATGGTACAATTTTTATTAACCTTTTAAGCTTTTAAAAATAAAAAGTATTTAATAACAAAGGCACACAAAAAAAAATAATTTTTGTTTAATTTTTTCTGATTTTTTTTATTTTTTTCGTTTTCGATTTTAATAAACCCAGGACTATTGGGGAAAGTATTATTTTGTTGGCAGCAGTATTTTTTTATGTGTCTGTGTAATTTCTTGCTTTCCCGTTTAATATTTTATTATTTAATTTAGGCCTAGAGACCTTTTTATATCTGCAGTATGTATGGATATTTTAGTTTCCCCTAGGTAGGATAGTCATGCGTTGGTAAAAAAATATATTTTTTACGTCTTGCAGCGTTTTACTTACAAAAAAGCTGATTTTCTCAAAAACCATGCCTGTTTGTCAGTCTATTCAGAAAGAAATGGTGACCACGATAACTCGAGAATGCTTTAAACTAAGAACTTTAATAAAAATTCTGGTGGAGTCCTTACTCAGAAGAAGAAAAATCTTTTGGTTGTATAACCAAAACTATTTTTTGACATAAATTTGAAAAAATTTTAAATTTATTTTTTGAGATTTTCTTTTTAATTATGATTTAGAAGTTTTCTTTTTTAAAAAATATGTGTTTCTTTGATTTTCAGCCATAGAGAAAAGTATTGTTTTGTTGGCAATAGTTTACCAGAATTTATTCTAATTTAGATGTTTTTTTGTTGCAGGACCATCATTTTGGGGCCTTATAAATCCAGATTGGTCATTGTGCAATAAAGGTCGGCGACAGTCGCCTGTTAATTTGGAGCCCAGTAAGCTGCTCTTTGACCCCAACCTTCGGCCGTTACACATCGACAAGCACAGGGTAAGCTACTTATCGGACTTCGGCAGCAAAAGTGCAAAACAGGTCAACTCGTATAACGAGAGATTTTAAAAACCTTACAATTCCTTGAATCAAGCACACGTGTCTTTTAATATGTTCAAAGCCATATTCTCTTGTTTCATAGTTAGAATTTCTTTGAACCAAAGTCAATGTCCTTAATTGAAGAGCGCAGATGATCTTCATTTAAAAACTTGTGCTCTTTATTCAAGGACATTGACTTTGGTTTAAAGAAATACTAAAATGCTAGCCTTGAAAAAAGAGAATATGGCTTTCAATATATCGAAAGACACGTATCCTTGGTTCAAGGAATCCTTTTTTTCTGACGGCTGTTTGTAGGAATTTGTAGGAATTCGTTTTTTTTTTTCATTTCCTGAAGTTTTTCGGGTATTTAAAAGATATATATTTGATAAGAAAAACTTCTATTGGGAAGAAAATAGCAAATCCTATAAAATGATAGGCAATTTTGTTTTTTTTTTAATCGTACTCTATTAGTTTTTACAATTTGTAATCCTTAGGAATCATTCTAAGTTTTACAAAATATATATATTTTATCACTATTTTTTCGCTAGCCTTTATTTTCGTCTTGTCTTGTTTTGTACTTTAGGTGACTTTATCGTACTTACACTTTCTCGCTATAAGCGTGATGTTAAACAGATGCTTAGTTGGATGATTATACCCTTAAAAGAAGGCACATGCATATAAGTATCATTTTCACACGGTTTTTATCAGTAAAAATTCTTTTTAGTTGAAATTGGCATAAACTCGTAAACACGATTTACATTAAAGTAAAAGGCAAAATGCACAAAAAAAAGAATAGTATATTACGCACCGAGTACGCAAACCTAGTATTCAGTGCAAAAGAGTGCTTATTTTTTTACAAGCCGGAGCCGAATAAAGAAAGCACTTAAAGTGCACTGAAATAGATTTACATCTAGGTGCGTATACTATTTTTCCTACGACCTACATCTAAACCTCCAAAAACACAAAAACTGTGTTAAAATTAATTTTATTAATTTGACGTTTTATTTGACGTTCACTTGCTTTCTGGCAGCAAATATGTAAAAACAGGTGACTGTCAATTTCCGACCGCTGCCATGGCAACGGGTGGAAAATAAGCACTAACTACTAAGTCATAGGAAAAATATTTCTTTTATTTATGAGGCAAGGAAAATGTACAGGTGTGTGTGTCCTCACCCTTATTTTTGTTATTGGGTTATGAACAGTATCCGGCGTATTTCCAGTTGTAGTCCAGTCTTCAGGTCAATAAAAGAGGCTTTACCTGGAAATAATTCAGGGAGTTTTAATTTTCGGTTTATTGGGTAGGGTTAATGACCGAAAATAAAAAAAAAAACAATTTTGCGACGTTGAGACGTTGCGACGTTGAATTCGACTTGGAACTGACCTTTTTTTCAACGTGTTTTTCACAAAATACGGATTTTTAAAATATCTCTGAGAACATTTTGGGTGAAAATTAAAAAAAATCTATCTGGCACTTTCTTTTTAATTTACGTAATATTATTTTTTTTTTAATAATTCACACATTTGTGCCCCATTATTTCGAGTAAACCGATTTTCGATTGAATCACCATTGTATTAAGCATAAAAAAACCTTCATAACCGAGTCATAAAGGAAAATCTAAAACCCTACAGTGTAACGTTTAAGGCGGTGCCGTGAATTAGCTATAAGTCGTACAAAAAAATATATGTCACAAAAAATGTTGGAGATTTGGTCCTCTTTATTTTCATATCAAAAGTTTTTTGTTTTAGGATGCACCCATCTTGAGATATTTTAAAAAGTCTGTTTTTTTGTGAAAAATAAGTTATTAAAATGACAGTTCCAGATCGAGTTCAATGTCGCAAAATTATTTATTTGCGGCCTTAAACCCTACCCAATAAACCAAAAATCTAAACTCCCTGAATTATTTCCAGGTAAAGCCTCTTTTATTAACTTGAAGACTGGACTATAACTGGAAATACGCCGGGTACTGGTTATGAATTACAAGACATAAACCATACATTAACATAAAAAACTACAATTATGTATTTCATTTTTTATATAAGAAAATATTAGTCAGTACAATCATCTACAGGGCATCTAGTTTCAATGAGTGTCTTGTAATAGTTGGCAGATAATTTTGGCGTCCTTGTTCTGTTTGGGCTGTTAAAGTCAACGTGGTACAATCCGTATTTTGAACTAAAAAAATTAAGTTAATAAAAAAATTTGCGTTTCATAAATAAACTATTAATAATATGCGCATGCGCATGTACGCATGCTTTAATGGGTTGACGTGCGTACATGTTTATGCTAATTATATGCAGAGCCGGCCGTTGTATCAAAAAAAAAAAATGATAAAGCTTTTTCAGAAAGAGGTGAGGACCTTTTTTTTACTTCTCAAAGTTATCAGGGGGGTAAATATTTTTTTTAGTCATCATAATTACACTAGGCAACAAATCACAACTTTTTCTTTTGCCATTTTTATCTCCCATGACTTTAAAACAAAAGCGGGCTAAAATAATGATTTTTTACCACTTTTATCTCATTTTTCTCAGAAACCTTAGGTAGTAGAAATATTGTGAGTCCAGATTCGGTCTTAGCGAACTAAAATTAGTTAAAAAACATATGACTCCAATCAGGGCAAGAAACCGTGTTGCCTAGTGTTATCAGGGGGTAATTTTTTTATATTTTTTTTTGCTAGGGGCGATAAGTCCAACGCTTGCTTCAGGGAGCCGAAATGCAAAGGCCGGCCCTGATTTTACGGTAAGGTAAATGTTTCAAATATTCCTTCGAATTTCGTTCTTAATATCACAATATAAAAAGTAGTAGAAAAAAATTGTTTTTGATGACATTTTTTACTTTTCTTTCAATTATGATTTTCGATTTTTTTTTTTAACTTTTTTAAATCATTAAAATAAAATAAAAACTTACGTGTATCCATCAATCCATTCAAAATTATCCATTAAACTCCATGCAGTGTATCTTGTGACATTCACGTGATCTTCATACATTGCTTTTAGTAGTTCTGTTATATACGATTTGTAGTAATGTATTCTTTCAGTATCATTTAAACGTCCGTCGTCACAATAACCGTTTTCAGAAACGAAAATCTCGGGATTATTGTATGTTTTTTTGACCCATTTCAACAATTTTCTAAACTCTTTTGGTGCAACCTAAAACATAACTAATTAATCAGTTATTTAGTAATAAATTTCCGACATCTATTTGATAAATGTTTCTTAAACAGGCTCCGATAAATTAGAAATAATAGTGGACCTATCACAGTGCCCTGAGGTATTCTGTTTCTAAAAATATATACACACGATAAAATGTGTTTATATACTTTTAGAAATGGATTTTGGATCACTCCAAAATACTGTGTTACATTGTTACATTGCAATGAGTACATATATTTTTAGAAAAAAAAAATAGAGTACCTTAAGGTACTGTTTTAGGTCCATTATTATTTTCAACATATACGAGTAAATTATTTAATAAACATTTTATATAACTATTAAGCAAAGATACTGCTATTTATTTATTCAAATTCAAATACCAATGGACCTAAAAACGAAATTAAAAAATACTTTATGTTTAAAAAAGTTTGTTTCTTTGACTTCTCCAACGATTATTTTATTTATAATTCATTTAAGTAAGTCGTGAGGATCGAACGTTTTTAGTTTCGGTACGTTTTTGAAAAAAATAAATTTTATAAACTGGTTCCACTAGTAGCAAAAGTTTGACTAAAACACTAAAAGTATTTGAAAAACTGCCAACGCGTACTTTAAAATCCTTATTTACGGGTGACCCAGACCAATTTGCATTTTTATAATAATACGTATTTAAATCGTTATCAAAACTAGGATGTTTTTTGTCCACTTCTCCATGGTCGTCTTTGACCATCCAAGCGCTGTAACTATTTAATGCTAAATAATCCTGAGTCCCTTTAATATAATCCTGTTCGTCCTGCGTAAAAACTGGAAGTCTAGATAAATTAAATCCTTGTTCCTTACTGTTTTTGTTCACCTGGTCGATTACAACTTGAGGGTAATTTCCAAAGAATATTGGATGTGCATAAAGTCCAAACTAAAAAAAAAATACAAATTTAGAGGTAAATAAAATGATTTCAGTTCGATGCCATGTTTAGCTCAATGCTCGGAAGTGACTGGTTTGACAATTTAGTTAAAAATAAAATAGGTATATAAGAGACTGTCTTTAAAACTGATTTTGGTGAAACAACGTTTAAAATTAGGCATGCATACCGTACGTTAACTAACTACAGTCTTTTTATGACAACGGTGTTTTATACCAAACTCGGAATACTGTTTTTCTACGACTGCTTTAGAATGTAAGCAAATTTATACACTTTTCAAACACAGAATGAATCCATTCTAGCTCTAGATACGGTATGAATATTCCGTATCAAGTGTTAGAATGAGCACATGTAGTGCCATCTCTTGTTTATAAAAGTTAAAAAAAACTGTAGCAAAATTAGCAAAAAAAACTATATTTTACCATGAAACATTGAATAATTTAATGCAATTTAAAGTTTTGCGTTAAAATTACATTAAGTTTATTAGTTTTTCTTAATATTTGACCAGTTTTTTATCAATTTAGTCAAAATTAAAACTGCTCCATCTATTGTAAAATATTTAAACCTGATAACTGTCACAACAATCTGACATAACCTTCAATTTTTGCATTATAATTTGTAAATATCTGCTAAAAGTAAATAAAAATCTTTTTTTAAGTACCGATCGGATAAAATTATTAAATAACATTAATTACTTTATTTAAAAATATGTGTTTTGTTGCATTTACAATGTCGAGTCACAAAAAACATTGTTTTTAACCTTGTCCGAAGTTTAAAGCCATACAGTGTTTCATATTTGCAGTCGAAGAAAAAGTATAGTCTACAACACGTATGGAATATTCATTCCGCGCTCGCGGGACCGTCATACTCGCCTGCCGGCTCGTATGACAAACTTTCCACTAGCGCGGAATATTGTCTATTCCATACTAGTTATAGAATATACTATTTCAAACATTTGATCATACTGATCTTTTATTCCTTGAAAACTTACTTCAAATTGTCTTTTCCTTTCCGCAGCGTCTCTATCTATCTCTAAATCTGACCCAGCATCATCCCAATCTAAATTCAAAACAATAGAGATTCTACCACCCTGTATTGTTTTGTAGGTATCATTATAAATATGGTACACTTTGGCATGCGATTTAAGCATATTATGAGCACATTTGTAGCCAAAATACCCAGAACCATTGATTTCAGAAAGATCTTCTGCGAAGCAAAAACTTTTAGGTTCATTGAAAGTTGTCCAAACCTTTACACGATCTCCAAACCTTTGAAACATCAAGTTGGCATAATCGGCAAAAAAATATTTTATTAAATCATTGTTAAATCCTCCTAATTTGTCCAAATTTAATGGTAAATCTAAATGGCATAAAGTTATCATAGGTTCTATACCATTGACTAAGAGTTCGTTTATTAGGTTATCATAGTATTTTATGCCATCTTCATTAATGTTGTTTATGGTTCCCATAGGTAGCACCCTAGACCATGAAATAGAAAACCTAGGCAGAATAAGTGTTAATTATTTTAAGGCTTACTTAATATTCATTATTTTAAACATTAAACTGTTTATATTTTAATTAAAGTGCAGAAGACAAACTCCAAACGAAATAAAATAAACGGGCAATAACGGATTACTCAATACGGAACCCACCTTTTTTCGTGGTGGGTATTACGGCCGAAGATCATACGGCCGAAAGCGAGGTTTGTAGTAATGGCAGCACTGATTTCAGTGGCTCTCAAAGCGTAGGCAAGTATTTATACATTGAGATATATAACTGGTTGCTTATTACTATTCTCTGAAAATTAATAAATATAATAAAATAATTGTTGAAATTTTTATAATAAAAAAATGTTAAAATACTCACGAATTTCTGGTTAGTGTTTTTTTTTAATGGGTGCGTTGGTTTACGTTAAAAATGGTTTGGTTTGGTAGTTTGCTGGTTTGGTGTTTTTTTTTAATAGGAGGCGTTGGTTTACGTTAACAATGGTTTGGTTTAGTAGTTTGCTGGTTTGGTGTTTTTTTTTAATGGGATGCGTTGGTTTACGTTAACAATGGTTTGGTTTGGTAGTTTGCTGGTTTGGTGTTTTTTTTTTAATGGGAGGCTTTGGTTTACGTTAATAATGGTTTGGTTTGGTAGTTTTTTTTTAATGGGAGGCATTTTTCAGATACGATATTTCAGAATTTAGAAGGCGATATATTTTAAGAATCAAATAGGATTATATTTAGGCTAAATAATTTAGCTTTAGCTAATTAAATAATAAATGCTCGCCTGTTGTAACAATATGCATAAGAAATTCATTGAGAACCTCTGGAGAATACAGTAGAGGGAGTAAAAGCATTTCTTCGGCCGTACAACTTTTGGCCGTACAACTTTCGGCCGTATGATCCAGACTCCTTTTTTTCAACAGCTCGAAACTACATTTCATCACTCGGATAATTGGAAAAACAGATAGAAAAAGTTTGGAAGAATATATATTAGTTTTATTATTAATAATAACCAATAAAGGCTAAAGCTCAAAATTACCTGTAATATTTTACTCCCAGGTCTTTAAGCATAGCCACATCTTCCTTATATTTATGATAGGAATCGCAGGCAATATCCCCATTTGAATGATCTTTTATCAGCGATGGACTTCGACGGGTTATTTCGTCCCAATTGTTTGGTCCTCTAAAATCCGAACCACCTTCTACTTGGTATGCTGAGGTGGCAACTCCAAATCGAAAATCTTTTGGAAATTTTCTTAGAGATACAGATTCTCTAGAAAAAAAATGTTTAGGTTTGAGTTAACGGTTTTGTATCGTAACTACACAAAAAAAGTTACTGTCAAATGAACCATTTAATGATCATTTAGTTAAAGAATAGCATCAGTTCCTGTATCCTCAATCTTACTTTAATGTTAACGTAACTACAAGAAAATTTTCGAATTTTATTTTATTAAAAGGTTTAGGTAGGTACCTATCTATATGATATGGTTGGATTTAATATTTCATATAGTTAAAGTGGATTTATCATTAGATTGAGTATAATAATTTTGGTAGCAAGGGATTATATTCGAAACAACATGATAATGTCATAATATTATGATGCGTATCAATTGTTTCAATAAAAAAAATACAAGATTAAAAAAAAAATGATTTGATAGTTGATTTTACGTCAAAAAGCGAAAAAAAAAATGTTATAAGAACTTTTGTGCTAAATCGCTGGCTAAGGGAACTAGGGCTCTTTTAAGGGGCATTTTTAGGCGTATTTCTTACATCATAACTTAGGAACTGTTTGAACTAATGAGATAAAAATTTTAATATGATTTACTAGTAATAAAGGTTATCCGAGGATTATCCTTTCGTGCCATAACAAAAATTAGTAATTAAGCAGAGGCGGATAATTTTTACACCCATATTACTACGCCGCTGATCAAAAAGTTTTTTTTTGCGTTGTTTTATCTACCTTTACACCATTGGTAATTGCGGGACCGGCGATCAAAAAGTTAATTTTATTTTAGCGTTAAAGGTTACCATTTTTTTAATTGTATATTACGGTGAAAATTTCATGTCAATAAGTTAAACGGTTCCTGAGTTATAAAGAAATAAATATTTTTAAAAGGCCCTCTAAAAAGACCCAAGCTTCTTTAGAAAGAGATTTAGCACAAAAGTTAAAAAACAAACAACCTTATTTTTTGACTTAAAATAAGTTGTCAAATATATATATAATTTAATTTCGTAGTTTTTTATTTAAACAAATGAAAATTGTTTTTCTGGCTACTAACAGATTATGAATTTGGTTATATAATAAAAAGTACACCTAGTAAAAAAGGGTCTCGTCAAATATATATTTGGCTTTTTAAAATCTCGATAAATATAAACTGTAAATCCAGAATGATTCAGATTCTGAATAAATAAATAATAACAAATTCTTACCTTACTAAGCACTGTAAAAGTATAAACAATAATATGCCGTATTTAAATTCCATTATAACTAATATTGCCCCACTGAAAAACTAATGATCATAAAAAAATGCAACTATATACAGTTGTTTATATACAATTTACAAAAACTGGAGAGATGTAGATATCTACTATCATCTATCAAACTATAGTTAATATTATTCTCATAAATTTTTGATAGGTTACTCGAGTGTTATTTATTAAATATATATATATATAAGAACAAATATTTTTTTTTAAGTATTAATAAAAGTTTAATTGTTAAGATACTGATACAGATATTATAAAAACTTTTCGCAAAAAAAAATGAACTGACGTATATGTCTCTAAAAAGTAAAAAATAAAAAATACTTAAATCGGTGCCAATTTCACCATTCCCTAAATTAATTACTAACAATTATTGTTTTATTATTGTATTATTGTTTGCTGTTAAATTGGCACCGACTTAAGATTTTTTTTATTTTTTACTTTTTAGAGACATAGTCGGTTCATTTTTTTGCGAAAAGTTTTTATTTTTTACATTTTAGAGACCTCACAATGTCATTATCTTAAAGATACATTTTTAAAAAATAAAAGTAATATTTTTATTTCAGCGCCCAAGAGTCCAACCAACCTTATTTTAAACAAAATACTAAAGAAAATCTTGTTAAACCTTAGGCGTTAAGTAATAATCAAATAACGCCTTATGGTAAAATCACAACATTTATCATTTTCTCTTGGTATTTTAATATCACAGGTCCAGAGAATCAAGTTTAGCGGCATTTAAAAGATTTTAAGTGTGCCGTAATATGGAATAATGGAATGCGTAGCATTACATGTCTTCAAGGCTTGTTTCTAAATTACCCGATGTAATTACCATTATATTATAAATTATAATTAATAATAGTCCTATTTTTGATTTAATTTCAGATAACGGGGAACATGATGAACACAGGTCACAGTATAATTTTTAACGTGGACAACGAAACGCGACATCACATAAATATCACAGGGGGACCTCTATCGTACAAGTACCAGTTCCAAGAAATCCACATCCATTACGGCCTACACGACGAATTTGGTTCCGAACATGCCATTAATGGATACGCATTTCCAGCCGAGGTAAGTTAATTTTGAGGATTTGCCAATATAGTATATTAAAGTACTAGTTTAATAACACCCGTTTTTAGTTTAGAAAACGAGCCGCTTGCGGCGAGTTTTATAATGTCCTAGTGCGCTATAAACGTGTTATGAAACGAGTGCTTTATACAACTTTTTCTATTTTTCTCTAAAATTTTAAAAAACACATTTAATTTGATGACTCATTTAGGGATTTTTGTTTTGGGTTCGCCATGTTTAAAATTCTAAGAACACATGACATTTTGATATATTTTATAGTCATGTCTTCTCTTTTTCGCTGCAAGTAACTAAGCCACAACTTTAACACGGTAAAAAAAAAACCTAAACACAATATTTTGTAGAAAATTAAACTTTAAAGCGAAGTTGACATTTACACGAAAAACGTCAAGCGATAGGCTTTTGTCTGTTGCCAACCCAAAAGAAAAAAAGTAGAGACCTCTTATGGGCTTATAAGAAGACGCAAAATGCGTGTGACTAAGAGCTTATAAGAGTCGAAAAATAGAAAAAAATATTTATATACCTTTTACTTTCCCCAAGGAAAGTCTTGCGTTAGTAAAAAAATTCAAAAAATTTATATTGCTTTTTTTAAGTTTCTGGACGTTTTATATCCAAAAAATATAATTTCCGTAAAAAAATCTATCTGTAGGTCTGTCGGTCGGTCTGTCTCTATGTCCGGGAAATTTGTGACCCCCATAACTCAAGAACGTTTCGGGCTAAAACTTCAAATTTGAACCATTGGTTCATTATCCAAAGTTCTAGGCTGGGATTGTTTTTGGTAAAAATCAGATTGGCGTAAGGGGGTAAAATGGGGTAAAAATACTTTCTTCAAAAACTTTTTGTTTTATTTTTCGTTTTACGAAAAATTGCACTTTTTCAATTTTTTTTAATTTTCTTTTTTGATGTTTTTTTATTTTTTTCGTTTTTGATTTTAATGAACGTAGGCCTATAGGGAAAAGTATTATTTTGTTGGCAGCAGTTTTATAATAATTTTAAAATCGAACTTAGCTGTAAATAATTTTGGAAAATTTAGAAATCATGGTCAGCGTAAAATATGAGGCAAAAGGAAGGTGTGGAAATGAGGGGAAGGCGGAACGGAAAGACTAAAATTGTTTGTACACTGATTAGATTTAGATCAGTACACTAAAACTTCCATTTCAAAAGGTTCTATCTCCCTTAGGAGCGATTTTGTACCAAAGTACATATAAAATATTTGTTTCAAATTTTTAAATAATCCCCTTTAAACCTATTGTTTTCATAAACCAAATAGTGATCTACAGATTTTTTAAATCCACGTTAGAAACCAAAAAAAAAGTTAAATCTGAAAATTAAGATCACTTATGAGTTAATTTTAGCTAGAAGTGCAATACTCTGCTTTTCAGCAGCATGCTTTGTGGTCAACTCTGATCGGAATTTTACAAATTAAAACATTAATTTGAACTACGCGTCCGAAAGCCTATTCATTGCATTTTTTTTGTGTATCCTTTAAAGAGGCAATCCAATATGTCACGCAGGCATGCATGCGTTAATATGTGGTTAGTTGAAATAAACCAATTACTTACAAATTGTCAACTGTCATTTAGCGTCTAAATAGTTCTACTACACCACAGCCAAATTGATTTTGATGAGTCGATTTAATGATATAATGATACAAAATAATGAAATTGAGTAACTTGCATTTTCTACGTTTTTGATTAAATATTGTATTTTTTGCAAGTTTTTTTTTTTTTTTTGGCAAGGGGAAACCTTCAAAAGGCACTGTTGGTCTTACCAACAGTAGTGCGGGATTTTTACCCGCTAAAACCCCCTGCCTCTTCTCTCTTCTATCCGGAACTACCGTGTCTTGGTTTACATCAGATAGAAGCTTTGCCTTATTAACGTCCATCTCTCCTTTGTCTCTCGTTTCGTTCCTTCTCCTTGCATTCCATGACCTTCCTAAAATAACGTTGCATGTCATTCCAATTCCTTTCACTTTGGATCATAGTCGCTATTATGTTATCCGGATTTAAAATTCCTTCAAATTTGAAATATGTCTACGTGTACGGTTCTATAGTTTTGTTTATTGTTCGTAATTGTTTATTTAAATAATATTTATGTTAAATGTAGTGTTTTAAGTATGCTGAGCTTGATAAAGTCTTGATTAAAGACGAAACGTCGCTAGTGCATAAAACTTAGTGTTTTTATTTAAAGTCCTAGTCTCGATATTTGTTTATTAATTGTATAATCGAAGGACACTAATATAATTTGATATTTTTCTTTACTATTGGTGTAAAAATGTTTAATTAATAAGAATAAATGTGATAGTAGGAAAAAAATAATACATAAACCACGGTAGAGAAGATTATTATAGACTCGCACTCTTATATCTCTCGATGCTACGCATCTCGGGATTTAAAATACTCGGATATAAAAAATATCCTCTTTCTTGGTATATAGCTTTGTTTTGGTTTTCCATTTTATATTTCTGAACTATCTTTTATTTGTTATTAAGTGTCACATGATATTAAAATTTCGAACTCGATTGGCTAGAACTGGCTCCGAACGATTCAGAACTTCAAAACCAAAACAAATCTAATAGTATATAATAATGTTTACTATAATAGTAATAATTGGTATGTATAATAATTGTAGAGGCATTAATTATGTACTAAAATTTTCTTGCGACAAAGTTTGATTTATTTTTAAAGTTACTGTTATAAACAAAAAGTGAAAAATGGTTTCTGGGTTTATTGAAACCTTGCGTAGCTATAGTTATAAAGTTTTAATGACCTTTTTACTATTTCAAACTTTTAATAAATAATTGCTTCAATATTGCAAACTCCTCTTGCTTGGTATAAGAGAAAGCAAAAAACAAAACATACGATTTTTAAATTATCCCCTTAAATGTATGGTTAAAATAGAAAAAAAAAATTCCACGGCATTAAAAACCGTTCATTACTAGCTATTGAATTTTTTTTGTAACAGTGCGATTTTTCTTTTCGTAAACTACAAAATTTTTTGTAGTAAATCAACTATACGACTATATTTATATAACAATGAGAATAATATAGAATAACTGGACTTTTTCCGAGTTAAATGGCTAAATATTTTTATTAATACGATTTGAACTAAATAAATAAAACCATTATGGTCTGTTTCATCAAGCAAGATAGTAAATTAAAAATCGCACAGTGAATATTTTCAAAACAGATTCGAATACTGGATGTGCGAATATACTGCGTGGTTTATTTTATAAAACATAATTATATTCTATACACAAACATATACTATTCGAACCTGTTGTAAAAATATTTACTGTGCGATTTTTAATTTACTATCTTGCTTGATGAAACAGACCATAGTGCAATTTTTTTGTGCACAAATACGTAAGATTTTCGGGGGAAGGTGGGGTCGAGAAAGCTTACTATCTATACTTAAAATATAAGTAAATTATCTTACATGAGGGGGTCTGGAAATCCCTAAAATATGTTTTAATATGTCTTAATTTCTGTACGAAAAAGAAAACTTTTTTATTTTAAGGATTAAGGACAGAAACTTTTAAATTTAAACAAAATTATAAAAATATAAATTTATTATTCCATCAATCTATTTTCTAATTATCGTACAGAGTGATATTGGTAGACTGACAGTTTCGAGCTGCTGGCCCTCTTCAGTACCAAGAGTCAACTCTGCACGCTGATTGAGAAAAGTTGAAGACTTGTGTGTCTCAAGAACATAGTACCACTGACGCGTGGTAAGACTTTGAATGGTAGCAAGTTGAAGACTTGTGTGTCTCAAGCACATAGTCTTCAACTTGCTACCATTCAGTCTCCAGACTAGGAGAGGTATGAGTAGTTTTCTACATCTAGCAATAAAAGTCTACATTAATCTAATGACTATAAAGTCAAAAATAGTTTTCTTAATCAACGTGCAGAATTGACTCTTGGTACTGAAGAGGACCAGCAGCCCGAAACTGTTAGTCTACCAATATACTACGATGCTTAGAAAATAGATTGATGTGATAATAAATACTAGTATTGTTGCACTTATCGGGTCCTTTGTTGCACCAACAAAAAAAAATAGTTGTTCTGGTTTCGTCAAATAGATATTTTTTATATTTTAAAATACAGACTTCCCTTGTCTTGTAATCTGAAAAAAAAGAGAGGAACTATTTTCTGGTTACTGCAACAAACTGTTGTGATTACCAGATTTTTAAAATCCAAGTTTTCGTTCTAGTAGGCACAATTTGTTGCCCATACCAGATTTCTGCTTGCAGCAACCATAAAACAGTAGATCTGGTTATCCAAACCAGAATGGTTTTTCAGTTAAAAATTAGGATTATTGAAATAGCACACCACTATAATAGTGCACTAACCGTATTGGATTAATCACCACAAAAGCCTAAAATGCAAAAAAATTATTGACTTTAACATCAATTTATAAAACTATTGGCATAAAGCAATGAAGTATCCTTTGATATTGAAAATATGCCTTTCATTGAAAATAAAAATAAAAAAAAAATATTAGTTTTGCGATCAAAGCCCGTATGTTTGACCTAGTTTTATGAAACAAATTAATTTTGAATAACTACACAGTAAAAAATATATATTTTCGAATTTAGACAGAAAGCGACTTAAAATTTACATTTGGGAGTTTCTTTTTTCGTAATCACCGAAAATAAATGAAAACTGGTTATAAAAATAGCCAAATAATCAAAATCTCAAAACATTCTGGTACATTTTTACAAGAAAGTAAGTTCGGTGGAATGGTACCATTTTAGTTTATTGTTGTGGAATTAAATCCCACAACATGTCCACATAACCCCACAACTTTTGCACACGTGCTTTAGTTCATAGTCCAAAGTTACCCACACTGTCCGAAGTCACCCCAGTTGACGGTACCTATTTTATATACTAAATAATTCATTGTGCAAAATAATAAAACTTTAAGAAGTAGGTTGAGAAACGTTCAAGTATTACGTAATGCAAATTTTGATCATTTTGGACCCCCCTCCCCTGTAACTCTATTTTCCTATACCATTAACATGCGTAACACATAGACTAAAAATTCCAACGGGATTCTACTCATAAGACTAAATACTAACTAACTAACTTTAGTAACTAAACCAAAAAAATATTTATTGATATATTATTTTTAAATTTTTATTATTTTATAAACATTTTTCTGAAAGGTGAAAAAAAAACGCCATTTCATTTTTCAGAAAAATGTTTCTAAAATGATAAAAATATTAAATAGAATATTTTTTAGGTTTGGGTACTAGTATTTAGTCTTATGAATAGAAAAGTCCAAAATGATCAAAATTTGCGTTACGTAATACTTGAACGTTCCCTAAGTACTTAAGCACTTAAGTGTATACGTACTATTTTTATTATATATTTTTTTCTGTGTTAGATTGTGGTGTGTTGAATTTTCAATAAATGATTTAGTATCGTGGCTTGCGACAAACTTAAAAACATTTGCTTTGATTTACTTATCTTGTTTGTTAACCACCAGATCGGAATCTTAGAGCGGTCCAAAACCATAATGTAAGTTATGAGCTGAACTTTGGGCATAACTAATTGATATTTGCGGTATCTAGAAGGCAGATTAGAATTAATTGAATGCATCTAGTCTGTATGCACTAGGGTATTGTAAAAAACATGTTTTTTTAGAAAATTTTAATGCCTCAGCAAGTCATGATAAATACAAAACATAAATTTCTGTGCAAAATATCGGGTTTAAAAAATAAATTAAGGTCGGCCCCAATTTTTTTGAAAATTAAAAAAAATGAATATTTTTTGATTAGTCAAATTTTTTTTTAAGAAAGTGTCTCTAATATAGTGCCTATACTGAGAAAATAAACGGATCCTATTTTATTACTGTTCTCTGTATTATTACTATTATTTACCGATTTTTATTTTACTAATTAGTATTAATACTTTAAAATAAGTAGATCAATATCACACCTAAAAGTATACCTTACTATAGTCCGTCCAATTATGCAAGATAGTAGTTTAAAATTCCCGGGATTTTTAAGCTACATCATTGGTGAAAAAACTCGAACCTTTTAACATATAAAATATTGTGACATTTTTTGTCTATGACAATGATTGATGGTCGTTAAAGATAATAAATGAAGAGAAAGTTACATAAAAAAAATGGTTATACTTAATGTTATTTTGTATTGAAAAAGGTACTTTTTTGGTTTATTCTTCATACACTCGCACTAAATTAGCATATTCTACATATTGTACAAACGTAAATTATATTGAACACAAGGAAAACGTCAAATTTTTAGATTACAATTACAACTTAAGGCCTATCCAGAGACTCGCAAAACAACCATTACAAGATACATGACGACACATCTAGTCAATCCTGGCATCGCATTCTTGGGTTAAAAAAATCAAGATAAAAAGAAATAAAAATGTAAATATTTAAAACCTCGCGTCAACGCTAGAGTCGACGCGGCGCCTATGCGAGTACTGGAAATTCGCCGACTACTGATAGTAATGAAAATTAAACCAGTTATGGTGTCGTTAATTAAAAATAAGTTTAGCAATAGTTGGGTGCATTTGTATTGAGAAAAAAGAAAAAAACATGAAGGTTTTTGAGAATACCAATACGACGACAAAACCTCTAATATTTTAATATAAAAGTTTTTGGACTAGCCTGTGTAGAGTATGTACAACTATAATACCTACTGCGGTAAACAGAAATTTAATGCGAGTATTTAAATTTAAACCGATTTAAAATATGCATGATTAAATTTTATGGAAACCGGTGACCGGTACGTCTAAAGACGTCTACTTTCGTAAATTTGCAAACATTTATACGTGACCGGCCTGACCAATGTTGATCTTATCCAGTGACGTACTGTCCCAAAAACAAGTTTGTCTACAGTATACTACTTACTTTACTTTTATTAAAAATTTAAAAACAATCCGAAACGCAACGTTAGATAGAATAAGCCCCGCCCATTTCGAACCAAAATGTTTTTTTTTAATGAGGGGTGTTGGTATAGGTTAACGTTGGCTTGGTTTGGTTTTTTTGTTGGTTTGGTGTTTTTTGTTTTAATGAGTGGTACGTTAACGTTGGATTGGTTTTTTGTTGGTTTCTGTTTTTTTTTTTAATGGGGTGATTTGGTTTACGTTAACGTTGGTTTTGCGCCTGTTTGGTGTTTTTTTTTGTAAAAAAAATTGTTGGGGCTGTTTTTGTGTGGACCTTATGCGCACCGGCTCCATAATTTTTTTTTAATTACTTCTGATTATTAGAATTATCAATTTAAATTGTATTTTGGCCCGGTGGAAGGTAGGTAAGTCCCGCCCTGTATATTGTAAACAAAATTTTAACTTGAATACTCTAGAAATCTGTGCTTCCATTATTTAAAACAGATAAAATTAAAGCGTATACGCTCTTTTACCCTATTCGGCTATCTTGAATCTGTTTTCCCCAAAAAAAAAAACAAACAGGGTGCCACATAACCTACAAAATTCGATGCAACGTTACGTACTCAAATAATCCATTTAAAACCAAAAAAGTTATAAAAAATAGAAAAAAAATTAAGGTAAAAGTGTAATAAGAGTTATTTATTCAGGAAAATTTGTTTTTAACAAAAGGATCAATCTTACCAAATTTGAAAAAAATAACCCCAAAAACGTAAAAGTTATAGAGGACCAAATTTTTAAAAAAATTATAAGCGGAGAAATTTCAATATTTTTGCTTAAAAACATAAAAATATATTGTATACTATATTTTTTTTAAAAACTGAAAGAAAATGGTAAGTTTTTTTAAAGAAAAATATAAACTTTATTGATACACTACTGAGTAAACCACAGGGACTCGTGTGTGTCTATAGACTATATAGTTATTCTTGTCGCGTATTTCTTTAAATTTGCTGTTTGCTGATAAAGAATTTTGTTGTTTAATCTAAGATGGAACATCTTATATGACAGCGGTCATGATGACCGTGTAATTACACGTCCGAAAGTTTAATTTACTGTGTCGAATGCTCTTTTTTAATCAATTAATCTAGTTAACTTTCCGTGAACTGACTTACTTTTTTGTTGTTAAATATATTTTATTTAAAATGTATTTAAACTTTAGGGTTTTTATTTTTAATCCTAATAATTTGTCATTATTATGATAAATAATGTTAAATATGTGCAAGGATTGATAAATAAAATAAAAATAAATCATATTTTGATGCAGTTAAAGAAAGTTACTTTAGAATTTGAATTATTATATACATTATGTATACTTTTTAGTTCTATGGATTAATACTAAACAAACTGATGTAAAACGCTTCGAATTCTATAGTAAACCCTTCGCATTGGATAGTATATTGCGTTTTCCCCCGATATACAGGGTGTCCAAAAATAACGTTTGGAAACTTCGGGAACCAATTCCTCGGGCAAAAATAAGAAAAAAAGTTTTTATGGACATGGGTCCGAAAATGCATATTGACGGATCTACAGCCCTGCAATGTTGGGGCCCTAAATAAAGTTTTTATTTATTATCTCAGGAACCCTTTGAGATATAGCAACGAGGTTTTGCATGTAAACTAACATTAATAATGCCCATCTTCGTATGTTATTTTCATGTACTTATTATAACCAGTGGTGTGCAAAACGGGAGGGCCTTATCAGTTTTTAGTCCCAAACTTCTTTCTGTTGAACTTTTTTGTAATTTTATTACTGAAACATGATTTCTCAGGTCAAAATACATAAAAAAGGTCCTGAGTGCGAATGATTCCTACCCCTTTCGTCGGAGACTTTCATGCAAAGAACTATATAATGAAAAGTATGAATATTTCTAGCTATTACCTAAGGTAATGTATTCTAAACATTTGGAGTTCATCGGACTTCTTGAATTTTTTATAACTTTTGGAAAAGTTGCGCCCCAATAACTTTTTTGTTTATTTTTAATGGAACACACACGGAGCGGACGGGCGGACGGACGAACAAAAGTTTTTTTTTATATAGAAATGTTTTGTCTGGGCGGGTTTTTGATGAGTTTGGACATTTGAAAACTATAGTACATTATAATTATTATTAAAAAAGTTATTATAAATGATTTTAAATCAATAGATATGATCACTTTTAAACTTCTGTACCAAAAGATTTTTCCAAGTTTATTAAAATAGCAGCTAATTAGCATTCACGCTAATCTAAAAATAAATTCAAAAATTTATTAAAAAAAACCTAAAAACTAATGCAATATGTTCCTATTTCTTTTGATAGTATTTTATCACTCTTAAAATAAATCAACATCTTGTCTGCCGCATTAAACAAATATTGTGGAGCATTCTAGTGCGGTAGGTCTCCGAGAACCTCTGGTCAAAATATTACACAAATCTTTCTATAGGTCTCTAGGGATCTACACTATAGGTCCCTAGAGACCTTTGCCACAGTCAACGTGTTGTTTGTACAAATAAGAGCAGCCTAGGGTATACAGTTTGACGCACGGATCTGTGGCTACGGGAAATATGTTTGGAATGTGTGTGCAAGTGGGAGGCCCGATATAAGCACGCACGCCTTATAACGCTCTTAACGGAAAGAAGAGAGCGCGAATGATTTTTCCCCCTTACTTCGGAGACTTTCTTTCATGCGGAGAACTATACAATATTTATTATCTCTTAAGTAATTTCTAAATGACTTTTTTTATCATTATGGCGAATAAATCGTATCTGGGTAAAAACCTCTAGGTACCTACACCTTTGCCGCAGTCAACGTGTTAAGTTTGTACAAATAAGAGCAGCCTAGGTTATTCAATATTTATTATCTCTTGAGTAATTTCTAAATGACTTTTTTTATAATTTTCATGCATAAATTATCTTTAAAATATGGCGAATAAATCGTATCTGGGTAAAAACCGTCAAAATTAAGTTTTAATCTCGTTTAACTAGCTATATTAAATTCATAAATCAAATTGCGGACAACTAATTACATTTCATTGATATCTTTATGAATTTAGGCAAATCTTACAAACTTACAATTGCCGAATTCTAAAATTCAGATGCTTGCCGTCTATATTTCGCAACTTTCCCCCAAGAATATTAATTTCTCTTAATATTAAATTTGAAAACTAATTGCAAAATTATAATTTAGTATTGAGTTTAGAAAGAAATAGGACATATAAAAAAACGATAACACTGAGAATGCTCACAAAATATTTAGAAAAAGCGTTCGCTACATTTTTTAACTGTATCAAATAACCACAATTGTATTATACAATAGTGGCTATTTGATACTGTTAAAAAATGTATTTAATTTATATAGATAGCATTTTCAATACTATAGTAATATTAGTTTTGCAAATTTTGATTTCCAATCTATTATAAATTGTTTAAAATTAAGTATTTTTACTTCTATAATTTTTATACTCCATAGGTCAGGTAGTTTTAAACAGTTTATTTGTGTGTACATAATATTTGGTTGGATATGGCCAATTAAATTATTTGGTTGTGACAAATAAATTTTATTTTTGTCAAATTAACTATTTTGTTCTCAGTAATAAATGATTTTGAAATTAAAATATTTATTTACATAAACTATATATTTATTTGACTCAAATAAAATGTATTTTTTATCAGTGTACCTAGAAATAATTCAGGAAGTTTTGATTTTGGGTTAATTTTGTAGGGTATTATAATAGTGCCGCAAATTAAAAAAAACACAATTTTGCGACCTTGAATTCGATTTGGAACTGTCATTTTTTTGACTATTTTTCACTAAAAATAAATTTTTCAAAACTCAAGATCGGTGCATCCTAGGACAAAAAACGTTTTATATAAAAACAAAGAGGACCAAATTTCAAACATTTTTTGTCGTATGAATTTTTTTATACTAGTTTTATTACGGCACGTTACACTCTAGGTTTTTAGCGTTTTATTTTTTTTTTTTGAAAAACTTTACCAATTTGATGATGAGATTCAGTAAATCGATTTTCGTCAAAATATCATCATTGTCTTAAACACGAAAAAACCTTTTAAATGACATGTAACATGTCCTATTTTCTTGGATTCCTAACAATGCCGGCATAGCTTTTCTGAATTTTTACATTTTTGTTAAGCGCCAAATAAGAGCTCCTAAATATTTGGCGCTTAGCTCGTTTTGTTTTAGTTAAATTATTTTAATATTATGAATAATTATCAGAATGCATTAAATAAAAATAAATTCAGTCCTGTTTGATACATAAACAGTTGTAGTGGCGTAACATGCAAGTCCTAGAAGATGGGGTAAGAAACATAGTTGTACATTATTTGTTGCTGTTAATACGAAAAAAAAATTAATCATTCTTAAAACAAACAAAAGTAGAGAATGTTTAAGCTTTAAAACTAAAAAAGAATTAGTAAAATCCATTAATTAGTTTTCGAAATATTTGAATTTAAAAAATGTCAATTTTTTAGGTGTCCGGAATTTAATGTGCGGCAGTGTAGTACTTTTTAAGTTAACTGAAAAAATTACAACTTTCAGGAAAATCCTGATATCTCTTAAACCAGAAGGAAAAAAGTAAAAAAAAAATGAAAAAGAAAATATTCATTAAAACTGCGGAAATAACAAAGACTTTAATAATTTGATAAACACTTGTAGTGGCGTAACATGCAAGTCCTAGAAGATGGGGTAAGAAACATAGTTGTACATTATTTGTTGCTGTTAATACGAATGAAAAAAATAATCATTCTTAAAACAAACAAAAGTAGAGAATGTTTAAGCTTTAAAACTAAAAAAGAATTAGTCAAATCCATTAATTAGTTTTCGAAATATTTGAATTTAAAAAATGTCAATTTTTTAGGTGTCCGGAATTTAATGTGCGGCAGTGTAGTACTTTTTAAGTTAACTGAAAAAATTACAACTTTCAGGAAAATCCTGATATCTCTTAAACCAGAAGGAAAAAAGTAAAAAAAATGAAGAAGAAAATATTCATTAAAACTGCGGAAATAACAAAGACTTTAATAATTTGATAAACACTTGTAGTGGCGTAACATGCAAGTCCTAGAAGATGGGGTAAGAAACATAGTTGTACATTATTTGTTGCTGTTAATACGAAAAAAAAAAATAATCATTCTTAAAACAAACAAAAGTAGAGAATGTTTAAGCTTTAAAACTAAAAAAGAATTAGTCAAATCCATTAATTAGTTTTCGAAATATTTGAATTTAAAAAATGTCAATTTTTTAGGTGTCCGGAATTTAATGTGCGGCAGTGTAGTACTTTTTAAGTTAACTGAAAAAATTACAACTTTCAGGAAAATCCTGATATCTCTTAAACCAGAAGGAAAAAAGTAAAAAAAAATGAAAAAGAAAATATTCATTAAAACTGCGGAAATAACAAAGACTTTAATAATTTGATAAACACTTGTAGTGGCGTAACATGCAAGTCCTAGAAGATGGGGTAAGAAACATAGTTGTACATTATTTGTTGCTGTTAATACGAAAAAAAAATTAATCATTCTTAAAACAAACAAAAGTAGAGAATGTTTAAGCTTTAAAACTAAAAAAGAATTAGTCAAATCCATTAATTAGTTTTCGAAATATTTGAATTTAAAAAATGTCAATTTTTTAGGTGTCCGGAATTTAATGTGCGGCAGTGTAGTACTTTTTAAGTTAACTGAAAAAATTACAACTTTCAGGAAAATCCTGATATCTCTTAAACCAGAAGGAAAAAAGTAAAAAAAAAATGAAAAAGAAAATATTCATTAAAACTGCGGAAATAACAGAGACTTTAATAATTTGATAAACACTTGTAGTGGCGTAACATGCAAGTCCTAGAAGATGGGGTAAGAAACATAGTTGTACATTATTTGTTGCTGTTAATACGAAAAAAAAAATTAATCATTCTTAAAACAAACAAAAGTAGAGAATGTTTAAGCTTTAAAACTAAAAAAGAATTAGTCAAATCCATTAATTAGTTTTCGAAATATTTGAATTTAAAAAATGTCAATTTTTTAGGTGTCCGGAATTTAATGTGCGGCAGTGTAGTACTTTTTAAGTTAACTGAAAAAATTACAACTTTCAGGAAAATCCTGATATCTCTTAAACCAGAAGGAAAAAAGTAAAAAAAAAATGAAAAAGAAAATATTCATTAAAACTGCGGAAATAACAAAGACTTTAATAATTTGATAAACACTTGTAGTGGCGTAACATGCAAGTCCTAGAAGATGGGGTAAGAAACATAGTTGTACATTATTTGTTGCTGTTAATACGAAAAAAAAAATTAATCATTCTGAAAACAAACAAAAGTAGAGAATGTTTAAGCTTTAAAACTAAAAAAGAATTAGTCAAATCCATTAATTAGTTTTCGAAATATTTGAATTTAAAAAATGTCAATTTTTTAGGTGTCCGGAATTTAATGTGCGGCAGTGTAGTACTTTTTAAGTTAACTGAAAAAATTACAACTTTCAGGAAAATCCTGATATCTCTTAAACCAGAAGGAAAAAAGTAAAAAAAAAATGAAAAAGAAAATATTCATTAAAACTGCGGAAATAACAAAGACTTTAATAATTTGATAAACACTTGTAGTGGCGTAACATGCAAGTCCTAGAAGATGGGGTAAGAAACATAGTTGTACATTATTTGTTGCTGTTAATACGAAAAAAAAAAATTAATCATTCTTAAAACAAACAAAAGTAGAGAATGTTTAAGCTTTAAAACTAAAAAAGAATTAGTCAAATCCATTAATTAGTTTTCGAAATATTTGAATTTAAAAAATGTCAATTTTTTAGGTGTCCGGAATTTAATGTGCGGCAGTGTAGTACTTTTTAAGTTAACTGAAAAAATTACAACTTTCAGGAAAATCCTGATATCTCTTAAACCAGAAGGAAAAAAGTAAAAAAAAAATGAAAAAGAAAATATTCATTAAAACTGCGGAAATAACAAAGACTTTAATAATTTGATAAACACTTGTAGTGGCGTAACATGCAAGTCCTAGAAGATGGGGTAAGAAACATAGTTGTACATTATTTGTTGCTGTTAATACGAAAAAAAAAATTAATCATTCTTAAAACAAACAAAAGTAGAGAATGTTTAAGCTTTAAAACTAAAAAAGAATTAGTCAAATCCATTAATTAGTTTTCGAAATATTTGAATTTAAAAAATGTCAATTTTTTAGGTGTCCGGAATTTAATGTGCGGCAGTGTAGTACTTTTTAAGTTAACTGAAAAAATTACAACTTTCAGGAAAATCCTGATATCTCTTAAACCAGAAGGAAAAAAGTAAAAAAAAAATGAAAAAGAAAATATTCATTAAAACTGCGGAAATAACAAAGACTTTAATAATTTGATAAACACTTGTAGTGGCGTAACATGCAAGTCCTAGAAGATGGGGTAAGAAACATAGTTGTACATTATTTGTTGCTGTTAATACGAAAAAAAAAATTAATCATTCTTAAAACAAACAAAAGTAGAGAATGTTTAAGCTTTAAAACTAAAAAAGAATTAGTCAAATCCATTAATTAGTTTTCGAAATATTTGAATTTAAAAAATGTCAATTTTTTAGGTGTCCGGAATTTAATGTGCGGCAGTGTAGTACTTTTTAAGTTAACTGAAAAAATTACAACTTTCAGGAAAATCCTGATATCTCTTAAACCAGAAGGAAAAAAGTAAAAAAAAATGAAAAAGAAAATATTCATTAAAACTGCGGAAATAACAAAGACTTTAATAATTTGATAAACACTTGTAGTGGCGTAACATGCAAGTCCTAGAAGATGGGGTAAGAAACATAGTTGTACATTATTTGTTGCTGTTAATACGAAAAAAAAAATTAATTATTCTTAAAACAAACAAAAGTAGAGAATGTTTAAGCTTTAAAACTAAAAAAGAATTAGTCAAATCCATTAATTAGTTTTCGAAATATTTGAATTTAAAAAATGTCAATTTTTTAGGTGTCCGGAATTTAATGTGCGGCAGTGTAGTACTTTTTAAGTTAACTGAAAAAATTACAACTTTCAGGAAAATCCTGATATCTCTTAAACCAGAAGGAAAAAAGTAAAAAAAAAATGAAAAAGAAAATATTCATTAAAACTGCGGAAATAACAAAGACTTTAATAATTTGATAAACACTTGTAGTGGCGTAACATGCAAGTCCTAGAAGATGGGGTAAGAAACATAGTTGTACATTATTTGTTGCTGTTAATACGAAAAAAAAATTAATCATTCTTAAAACAAACAAAAGTAGAGAATGTTTAAGCTTTAAAACTAAAAAGGAATTAGTCAAATCCATTAATTAGTTTTCGAAATATTGGAATTTAAAAAATGTCAATTTTTTAGGTGTCCGGAATTTAATGTGCGGCAGTGTAGTACTTTTTAAGTTAACTGAAAAAATTACAACTTTCAGGAAAATCCTGATATCTCTTAAACCAGAAGGAAAAAAGTAAAAAAAAAATGAAAAAGAAAATATTCATTAAAACTGCGGAAATAACAAAGACTTTAATAATTTGATAAACACTTGTAGTGGCGTAACATGCAAGTCCTAGAAGATGGGGTAAGAAACATAGTTGTACATTATTTATTGCTGTTAATACGAAAAAAAAAAATTAATCATTCTTAAAACAAACAAATGTAGAGAATGTTTAAGCTTTAAAACTAAAAAAGAATTAGTCAAATCCATTAATTAGTTTTCGAAATATTTGAATTTAAAAAATGTCAATTTTTTAGGTGTCCGGAATTTAATGTGCGGCAGTGTAGTACTTTTTAAGTTAACTGAAAAAATTACAACTTTCAGGAAAATCCTGATATCTCTTAAACCAGAAGGAAAAAAGTAAAAAAAAAATGAAAAAGAAAATATTCATTAAAACTGCGGAAATAACAAAGACTTTAATAATTTGATAAACACTTGTAGTGGCGTAACATGCAAGTCCTAGAAGATGGGGTAAGAAACATAGTTGTACATTATTTGTTGCTGTTAATACGAAAAAAAAAATTAATCATTCTTAAAACAAACAAAAGTAGAGAATGTTTAAGCTTTAAAACTAAAAAAGAATTAGTCAAATCCATTAATTAGTTTTCGAAATATTTGAATTTAAAAAATGTCAATTTTTTAGGTGTCCGGAATTTAATGTGCGGCAGTGTAGTACTTTTTAAGTTAACTGAAAAAATTACAACTTTCAGGAAAATCCTGATATCTCTTAAACCAGAAGGAAAAAAGTAAAAAAAATGAAGAAGAAAATATTCATTAAAACTGCGGAAATAACAAAGACTTTAATAATTTGATAAACACTTGTAGTGGCGTAACATGCAAGTCCTAGAAGATGGGGTAAGAAACATAGTTGTACATTATTTGTTGCTGTTAATACGAAAAAAAAAAAATAATCATTCTTAAAACAAACAAAAGTAGAGAATGTTTAAGCTTTAAAACTAAAAAAGAATTAGTCAAATCCATTAATTAGTTTTCGAAATATTTGAATTTAAAAAATGTCAATTTTTTAGGTGTCCGGAATTTAATGTGCGGCAGTGTATTAAAACAATTACAAATCTTCACACATTGCCTTACTTTAACACCATTATTTTTACAGTGAATCGATTGCCAAGTTAATCCAATAAACTTTTATAAGCCGAAGCAAGTTTTAGGAAATAAGATGAAAGCTTTTAGCATTATATCAACACATGTCAACCATAAAAAACGTTTTTATTAAATCTTGTTCAAGTTGGCACCTCTTATATCTGCATTATCTTTTGACACAGTAACATCAAAAATCCATTTTTACATTAAAATAGATGATCTTAAAAATATTTGAACTCGAAAGTTTTGTGTACAAAAAAATTATATTAGGAAGATTTGAAATATTAAAAAGGAATTGGAACTTTTTAAAAACTTTTCTCTTAGGATGTTTTTTTAAGTTGCGTACGGTGAGAGAAAATTTCTTTAATCAGCAATAATTTTTAGCCGTTAAAATAAAATTAATTTTTATCTTTTTTTTTAATTTAATTGCCTATTTTGCTTTGGTGTGATTACACAGACCCTAAATTTTTAACATTTGAAAGTTGATTTGGATCTGACAACAGATTTTGAGTAATTTAGTTATGTTGATTTCGAATATAACTTTTTGTCCATCACGTAAGGGTTTTAAACAACCGCACAGTGGGCCAAGAAAAAAAAAACATTGACAAAATTCTGAATGTTTGCATACGACTATTTTTGATACCGCTGATTTCGAATAAAATAACAAAAATTTTCAAAAAAAATCCTCGCCATTAGGGTGGACCAAAATTTTATTTTTGTTTTGATCTTTCTAAAAATGTGTAAAATGGCTTCTTTTGATTATTTTGATGTAGTTCAATGTACATAACTCAAAAATTGTACACTTCATGTTAAAGAACGAGATTTTTGCATGGCTTATAGCTGAAAAAATTATACGCGATAGAAACAAAAAGATGTTTGTTTGACAGTCAGTGAGTCTTAACTAAGCCAGAAAATAAAAAAAAAAACATCCGATCACAAATTTCTTGTTGACCTGTGTTATAGACTTTAACAATTAGTTTATTGTTTTTCCATATGATTTTTAAAACTAACGAAAAATAGACTAATAACAAAGGTATATTACGCACCGAGTACGCGAACCTACACTGTAAATGAAAATATGGTAATTTCACAGCAAATAAGGTAGGTCATATGTTACAAGCAAAGAAAATGATAAATTTAAACCAGTACTGTAAATTTACTGTTATCTGTAAAAATGTAAATTTTTATTTTGGTAATTTTACTTCTATCTTTTGTAGAATGTAAGCTATAATTATGGTAATTTTTGGGACTGTCTTTAAAAGTGCCAGATTTTTGGACCACTTGCATGAATTTTAATGCAAAATTATTGTACCGACAGGAAAATAGCTGAGATTTTATTAAACCGAGTAATAAATATTGTAAATTTACATTCTGATATGGTGAATTTGCTTTAATTATTTTTACTAAAAGATTGACGAACAAATTTAGAGTGTAGTTTTTAGTGCACGAGAGTGCGTTTTTCTATGAGGCGCAGCGGAGTAAAAACAGCACTCGATGTGCACGGATACAAGATGGTTTGCGTCGAGGTGCGTATATTATTTTTCCGACAACCTAATACCTAAAAATTAAAAAAACGCAATCTTAAAATTAGTTTGTCAATTTGAGGTTATGTGTTTGCTTTTAGTAATTTTCTGACAGCAGGTATATAGAATCAGCTGATCGTCACTTCCTATCCGTTTTCATAGGCAACGGATGGGAAATACGCACTAACTACTAACCAGGTCGTAGGAAAAATATACTTATAAAAGCATGCGTAGATGTTTTATTAAGCAGTAATAATAATTATAATTAGCATAAAAAATTATCATTATCAGATGTTTAGCATGTCTCATATTTTTTATTAATTATCAGCAAACATATCTAACTATAGTCTTATAATATTTTGTTTTTAAATAAAATTAATTTTTCAATTTGACATTTTGTGTTTAACGTTTACTCATACTTCGACAGAATATGTTGAATGTCACTTTTCAACAAATGTCATAGGCAACGAGTGGAAAATAAGCACTAACTACTAACTAGGTCGTAGGAAAATGAATGTTAATCAAATCCAAACGAGTAGCAGCAAACGAAAGAGGCAATCGAAATGATAATAAGGATCTGAAAAACCGATTAACAGGCTGCCTAAAATAGGTTTATTGAAACCGTTCATTTTAATGCAAACAGATACAAATGCACTTAGTTGATATAACATTGGCATTGTAGTTAGAAGCCGATGAGGGCCATTAGTTGGATACACTCCTAAGTATCCCTAGGAGCAGATTACAGTTAATCGGGATATTTAACTTTTGAGGTGAGACCACAATTTCTATCTTGCTGCCGAACCCTTTATTACACTCTTCATTTTTGTAGATAAAAGTGAAAAGTGTTATAGGACAGCAACATATTGAATTAGGTGAATAAATTAGATATATATTATACATAACACCCGCCCTCTTAACTTTTGAAGGAGTTGAGATATCGACTTGAAATTTAGAATACTTAAATAAGACAATTTAAACTATCTTTGGGCATACACAGGGTATCCCTGCTAAGACAGATCAATCGTTTTTTAGCGTTATTATTAAAGCTATCATAATAAAACTTTTTGTCAGTCTCTATACACTCAAAAAGTAATATGTATGCCTAAACAAAAGTTTTCTACTGGCTTTTATTTCTGAGATACAGTTTTTTTAACTGTTGCGACATGTCGCTTTAAATAATATTTTTAAAAAATGATTAAATTATTGAATTTTTCTTTAATTTATTTACATTTGCTTAATAAATTATATTATATTAAATAATTTTTGAACTAATCTCTTTAAAAAACTATGATTTTTTTCAATGAAATTATTTTATCAACTCCATGAATTTTACTTATTTTTATTGCAGTTTTCGCGAATTAAATATAAAAATTATAAATGTCTGGATAAATGTCATATGTTGTCAAAAAATGCGTTTAGGATTAAACAATAATAACATACGGCTAACGTAAAAGTATCATAAGCAGTAAGAAAAGAGGCTTAAATGAACTTTATTTAGATAAAGATGTTAAAAATATAGTAAGTAGTTCCATCTATATCTCCAATAGTAACGCCAAAAAACAATTGATCTGTTTTAGCTGGGACAACCTGTATTTAAGATTTTTAACTTTTAAAATGTGGTCAGGAGTCGTGGTGGGATTTTTTAAACGATTGGGATTGCGTATAGTATTTTCCAAAATATGAAGCAATTATTAACTTTACCTTAACATTTGTTATTATATTTGGAGTCCCTTTGCTTGTTTACTCTAAGTTAGTTAATTTAACTTTTAGAGTACACCTTACTGCCCTAAATTTGCTTCGATAAATTTTCTCAATATAAACTATTCACGGTGCCCGGGAAGGAAGATTTAGTTTGACTTTCGAATAACCCAAATTTTATTTTATAGCATTGTTACATGGTGCTTGGGTATCACTTTCACCAAATTTAAAAAAAAATCTATCGGGCCGATCGTTTTTTATTTACGAAAAAAAAACTGCATATAGGGTCGGGAGCTTCTTAAAATTCGAAAATTTGAAATGTAAAGGGGCCACCCCCTCATTTTATTTTTCCCTGTACAAAAATGCTTCAGACCAAATTTTGTAAAAAAATCGTACAATTCCTAGAGGTCGCTACCAGCAAAAAAAAAGCATTTTCTTGTGAATATATTTTTTTTAATTATTGGAAATACTATATATAATATTATAAATGGATAAAAAGTCATGGTCATAGGTGGCATGGAGGGTCAGGTGGCCCACCACCTTTAAGAAGCACCCGACCCTATATGCGGTTTTTGTTTTTCGTAAATAAAAAACAATAGATTTTTTTAAATTTGGTGAAAGTGATACCCAAGCACCATGTAACAATACTATAAAATAAAATTTGGGTTATTCGAAAGTCAAACTAAATCTTCCTTCCCGGGTACCGTGTATTGCTCTTATTGGTTTTAGAGAATGTAAACCATAAAAGTAAATTTAGTGTTTGGACTTTTTAATCTTCCAAAATATTCAAAAGGGGATAATGGAAAATTGGATCGAAGAAATGAGGATATCCATAAAAACTTGCACCAGTTTCAAAAATTTCACAAAATTAGATCGCTAAATTATAAACTGCCTGAAAACATCATTTAGCTCAACTTTATATGAAAGTTGAGCTAAAAACTAAAGTTTTTTTCATAATTTAATTATCTCAATATCTCCATACAAGTGATAACCAGTTTGGTTTTAAAAAACATGTCGGCACCGCTGATGCCACCTACTTAGTCAAAGAAACAGTTACGCATAACGTACGTAAGAATACACCGGTATATGCTTTATTTCTTGACCTAAGTAAGGCATTTGACAGGGTTCACCACTTCACACTTATTAAGATACTTCTAAAATGAAAAGTTCCTCGTTACATATGCCGAATGATTCAAAGCTGGAACCTGACTGCAAACGCATTTATCCTCTGGGGCTGCTCAAATTCAGCTACATTCAACTTGTGCAATGGTGTTCGGCAGGGAAGCCTTTTAGCCCCAGAAGTATTTAATGCATACATAGATGAAATACATTACTTACTTCTTAAAGTACAAGCAGGATGTTACTGTGGAAGCATTAAGGTGAACTGTGTATCATATGCAGACGACATGGTTCTTCTTAGTCCGTCTTTAGAGGGCCTTCGTATGCTCATTCGGGTATGTGAAGACTTCGCGAAAAAACATTACCTCTTATACAATACCGAAAAAAGCAAGCTAATGGTTTTCAAGCCAGCAGTTTATAGAAATCTACGTGTTCCTCCGATATTTCTTAATAATGCAGTAATTGAGATGGTGCCAGAAATCAAATACCTTGGGCATTTTCTGTGTGATAATATGAGTGACAACAAAGATATACAACGTCACTATAAAACTCTATGTGTCCGGGCAAACATGATTGCTAGGAAATTTCAAAAGTGTTCTGTTAGTGTCAAAGATCTCCTATTTAAAACTTACTGTTATAACCTCCATTCGGGCGAGCTATGGTGCGATCACATCATGGCATCGTGGCGCGCACTGCGTATCTGCTACAATGACTCTTACCGCATCTTACATAGACACCCACGTTATACCAGTGCATCGGAGATGTTTGCCTTAGCACGCATAGATACTTTATATGCACTGCGTCGAAAAAGACTTGCCAGTTTTGTAAATCGTCTGCTACAGTGCTCAAACTCACTTTTGCAGGGATTGGTTTCATGTGATGTATTTTGGTCATCTCCCATAATTGAAAAGTGGCGGAAACTCTGTTTTTATCTCTTGTAACCACCTTCACTTTCACCTTTGTAAATATTTATAATTAATTTTAATTTTTGTTTTTTTTTTTTATTTTTGTTATGTTATTACTATCTTTGTCATATGGCCTTTAGGCTGGAATAAATGCATTATTATATTATTAATTATTTATAGCTTTGGCATCTTTTTAAGACCAAATTAAAAAAAAAATCTATCGATGCCTTTTTGAAAAAAATGATTTTCATTTGTTTTAACAAAAAAAATATGACATATTTAAAAAATATTGTATATATTCAGAATATTCAAAAAATTAAAAAGTGAGAAAGAAGTTTTTATGGACGTTTGTTTTTTAAGGGAACTAGCGTAGGGACAATACAGGTTGGATAAAGAAAATTCTACATTTGCTAGGTTTATGGATTTAACAAACACATTTGATATTTAATAATAATAATAATAATAATAATAATAAAGGTCTTTATTCATTGTTCATTACAAAATAATTTAGAAATAATACATATAAATAGTAAAAAGAAAAGGCGAGATTCAGCTTTCCCGAAAATATGTACGCTACACAATGCAGCATACATAGCACAGGAAGCTGTTCTTCCATCTAACCTATAAAATATGTAGATACTAATATAAGTTTTATAAGTTTTACATGAGATTGAATTCGAAGAATATTATTTTATAAAAATATTTTATATTATAATTCATTTGCTTCATGATTCTAATCAAGTATGAAAAAATAACAAAATTTAAAAAATATTCAAAATGTCAAAGGACATTATTGCTTCTTATTAATTCAAGTAATTCTTTCTTAAGGCGATATTTGGAGAGTTGATAAAAGTGTTCGGGCAGTGCGTTTAAACATTTAACAATCTGGTAATGTTTATGTTTATGTTTGTTTTTAACCTCGTACTATTCTACTTAATTAAGCATCCCCTAAGTCCAGGACTTGTGTGGGCTAGTAGTAGAGGGAACCACCGGCTTTAATTGACTTTCGAACCAATATATCTAGGGAGTACGCCTTCGCCAAATTTCAATTATTAATTAACTGAAAAAGGCAATCGGCGCCAGTGAGGTTTGAACTCACGATCATTAGATCAGTGTCAGGCTTTATCGATGCCATTGACCACTGAGCTAAATCTCCCATTAAGTAAGAGAATGATCTCTCAAAAGTAGCAGTCCTGTGTATAGGCTGTGTTAGAGTTTTCTTATGTCTCAGATTAATATTCTGTACGTCAGAACGAAACCGTATTTTATTGTATAAATATGAAGGAGATTTGGTACGTATAATGTTATAATAGAGCATACAGGTATTAATTTTTCTGGTATCCTCCATATTAAACCAATTTAACCAGGTGAGAGTATGTGAAATACGGTCATACTTTCTAATACCAAATATCAACCTGAGACACGAGTTTTGCAATTTTTGAATTCGGTTTTTATCGGCCGTCCTTAGGCAGGGCCCATACAGTGACTCACAATAGCTGAGCTGCGATAGAACCAAGGATCTACATAGTAACGCTTTAATATCACCAGACAAAACAAGCCTGTTTGCATAGATCTGTTTTAATGTCATATAGCCCCTTTGGAGGCACTTGTTAATATGACTGGTATATCTTAACTCTGAGGGCTGAGAATACAAGCAGACCAATCAGCACCATGCTTGTTTTACAGAAAATGAAACCGTATGTGTGTAATGTATTATAAGTGTACTATAATTATCATAATTACTGTTTTCGCGTTCGATAGCCCCATGGTATATATATATATATATATATATATATATATATATATACACTGATAAAAAAAATTTAAAAGTATTAATAGAAAACGTTGTTGTGTCAACTTTTAGGTATAGAATATAATTTTTACGATTATTCTAAAACAGTATAACGTTATATTAAATATAAATATTAAAATATTTAAATTTACAACAACATTCTTTTCATTATAGTACCGGTATTTTACGAAAGATGATTAATAAATATGGCGAAAAGCAGCTGATTCTAATAAATGTTTACCAAAATATTACAAGTAGGCATTTTGGGCTGAAATTCATGTACATAAGTATACCTAACGATAAGCATGTACATGTAATTAAATGTGATAATTAGTTTTTATGTGCACATACATGTAATATGTAAATTTAAAATAAAATACAATTTGTTGTTGTAAATAGTACCACTGCACTCGTTTCTAAATACTGAATGCGTTTAATTGTTTGTCGTTGTATTCTATGTACTATATAGTGGTTGGCGCATATACAACCATTTATTTTTGTATTCTTCTACCTAATTACGATATTGATTACGATAGTGTTCTATTAGTGTATTGTGACAAAACTCGACCAGATGAATCCAACGATATTAATAACTCAAAACACAACAAATTTGACTTGGTTTGTTTGTATTCTCAGCCCCCAGTTATCAAGGCGTCCTTGGTAGTATCTATAAATATACAGATGCAGTAGATAGACAGACGGACAGATGGTCATCTAAAAGTCAGTATTTCGATATAAAGTTACCAAGAAACGTCTAAATTCATCAAAAATCAGTCCTCGCTCCCATAGCCTGAAAATAAAACAAATATTGCTACAAATCAAGTCTTTGAAGCTGATTTGAAAGCAGTTCTTCTATTTCTTAGAGAAATATTAAAATTAAATTTTAGAAAATAAACGAAAATCATCGTCGATATAACCGATTTTCAAATGTTAAGGTGTACATAAGGCAAAACTGGCATTGGTATGGTTTTAGATAAGGAGCACACCAGGTGTATTTTGAAGTTTTTTGTTTTCACCAATCCAGTAAAGACCATTTTTATGTATTTAACTGTATCTTAAATAACTCCAAATAAAAACACAAGATTGAAGAAAATACGGCAATAATAAAATAGTATTTTAAAATTTACTCATTGCACATTTAAATTAAATGGCTCGATAGTTTATATATACAGGGTGTTCCAAAACAACGTGTAGATCTTAAATAACTCCAAATAAAAACACAAGATTGAAGAACATACGGCAATAATAAAATAGTATTTTAAAATTTACTCATTGCACATTCAAATTAAATGGCTCGATAGTTTATATATACAGGGTGTTCCAAAACAACGTGTAGATATTTTAAGGGGTTCCCTCAAAGAATTCCTCTACTCCTCAATTAATTTCCCTAACTCCTTAGTTTAAGCGAAACAAAGGGTTACTAATGATATGTTTAATTATTTATTAATTTCTTTTATTTTTTCATTAATTTTGCAAATAATTTCCCTAATTTTCCAAGATTTCCCTAATTTACTTGTACATTAAAATTTCCCTCGCACTTGTTGATCTTTCATGAATCATTGTCATAATTTATGATTCTTTCAGTACATAAATAGAAATTGGAAATAGAACTGCCTTAAAAAATGCATTTTAATTTTAAAATATAAGTGATATATATCTTATATTTTTTAACTGCCGTGCGCGGTGTTATAGAGTGGGGACAGCTGTCTTCGCTCGCTTCTCAGCAGTGTTAAATTTATGCTACGCTCATAAACGTATGAACAGCTCGCTAACTTTCGAGGTCTACTGATAACCAAGGCCTTTCCTGACACTAGTCAACAAATGTTTACATTCGGTAAAAGGTCTTTATAAATAGACGGTTGTAAGATCAAAGAAGGTAGAATCGAGTATCGAGATTTATTTTGCTATAAACTTGAAAAACGGAAAACGAACGAAATTTTCTCGAGGTTTATGTACACTCAAATCAACAGAGCAACAAAATCGAAAGAAAAATATTATGAAATTATATTAATATAAAATTTTTACTAACGCAAGACTTTACTTTGCGAAAGCAATAAAGCATATTTTCTAAATTTTTTTTATATAATTTGTTTATTTAATAAAGGGATATTTATAATAAATAAATGCGAGAAAATATCCAGAAGAAATTCTGTATTATTTTAACTTGGTTTGCTTGGGGTTGTTTTGGTTGGGATGGGCTTAAATCAGTTTGTTTTGGATTTGGTTGGAGTTTGTTTTAGAAAATTAATTGTATTTCTATTGGCTTATTATATTTTACCTCTTTTGGTATTTTTTACAAACGGGTTTATAAGACAAAATTATAATAAAAATTGCGAAAAAAAGCCAAAGAATTTGCAATTTTGGCGAAGGCGTTGATATTTAAATTTAAATAAAATAAATGCGAGAAAATATCCCGAAGAAATTCGGTATTATTTTAACTTGGTTTGCTTGGGGTTGTTTTGGTTGGGATGGCTTGAAATCAGTTTGTTTTAGATTTGGTTGGAGTTTTGGAAGATATTTTGTTGTGGGATATGTTTTTTGATATTTTATAGCTAGTGTATTTTGTCGCACTTATTTTTTTATATATTTTGGCTAAAATGGCAATTTTCATCTTTATTATTTGTGTGAAAAGTAAAATAGTCACTTTTTTTGTAAAATAGTGGCGAGCCAAATCCTAATTAATTTATTAAGGTATTACAGTCAAATACAAAATAATGTATGCTACACGGACGAAAACTGTTGCGAACGACTTTCCAACCTCGCTCTTCGAGCTCGGCTGGCAATCTCCGTAATGGCCCTATAAATAAATAGATGACTATTTCGCCAAGATATTTAGTCGCACCTCTTTTTTGTTTTGGTCAGGTTATTTTGGGTCCCGATATTTTGTCGCTGAGATATTTTGTTGTTATTGTTGTTGTTAGTCATCATATTTTTTATGGGTTTTTTTGGTTGCTGCGACCAGAAATCTGGTAATGGCAAAAACATAGCTGGTCATAGTTACCAGAAACAAAACTTATATTTTAAGAATCTGGTAAGCACAACAAACTTTTTACCCCCAATCAGATATCTGGTTGCATTAACCAAATTATTTTGCAAAATAATTAATTAAAAAAAATTGGCTCATTTTTAAAAATTAAGAAAAAAATATATATGTAACAATTTACTATTTCTTAAAACTACTTTTGTTTGATTAACGCAGTCGTCCAACCGAAGTGACTGATCGATTTCGTGCTTGTTAGCAGTCTTCAGAGCCACATATCGGTAGAAGGACAACTACGAAAATCAAATCTTTTCCATAAATCTTTATAGGGTAGAAAAATGGTTGTAAGGAACAGTACTAACAGCTAGCGACATTTGCTTTTAAAAGCAAATGAAGAAAACCTAACGAACGTCCAAAAAAGGAAGCAATCTCTGGTTACAAGAACCTCAATAATAATTGTTTCGTATTTAACTATTGATTTGCTTGCACCAACCAGATCTTTTTTCAGTTTTTCTATACACAGAGAAGGGATCATTAATAAAGTAGCTAATATCCAGATCAAGTAAAATAAAAGTTTGTTTATTCTCAAGTATGTTAACTAACCAAATTAAATATTATGCTTTATTGAAATTAGATACATAATTTACTTGAATCAAGCGTTTACAATTTGAATCAAGTAAAAGTTCCCGGTTTAAGTAATAAAACTTTTGTATTCAACTTTGAAGAAACTTGAATGAAAGATAGCTTGTAGATATTTATAAGAAGTAGGTACTTAAAATAACTAAAAATATTACAAATAGTAGATACTTATAATAATTTCTTGGAGTCAAGTACTAACTGAACCTGAAACAAATCACTGAATGATGGGAGGATTGGTGTAGTTGCTTCTGTACATGACAAGTCTACTAGCCAACTAGCGTGAGTTCCATTCTCACTGGCGCCGATTTGCCTTTTTCAGTTAATTATTAATTGAAATTTGGCGAAGGCGTAAGTGTATCGGACACTCCCTATAAAAAACTGGTTCAAAAGTCAGTATAGGCCTGTGCTTCCCTTTACTACTAGCCCACACAAGTCCTGGACTTAGGGGATGCTTAATTAACTAGAATAGTAACAGGTTAAACAAACATTAAACATGTATGTAACATGTAACATTTAAAATCAGTTAAGTATGTTTATATGAAGTATTTTTTTACTTGCAACAAGTATCTAACACAAGTATCACAGTTGCTTAAATATTGGAATAATGTTTTCACTGTGTGTTAAACTTCAAAATTTGTTCGATAAAAGTATAAAAATAAAAGGATATAACGAAAATTGTTTAAATTATTCTTTTATCTATCCCTTCTTAAGTTACCTGGATACAGGAGAATCACCGGTATTTCCAGAATGCCATTTTCTCCCAACTCTGTTCAATCATCAGTTTATTGCCTAGCATCGAATTTGTTCTTTTCACTGTTCTGTTTTACACTGAACAAGTGTTTTGATAATCAGCCGGACAAGTTTTCATATTTACATTTATGAACTTTTTAGTAGGGTGGAAGGTTAAGGGTTAAGGGTTATGCTCCTCAAAGTCCATATTCCAGTATTACGATATTACATCCTTGTATCAACAACAATTTACATAACCTCAAATAATTATAAGTGGTAGTATCTCAGCATTGAGAACAAAAAAATATGAGAAAGAGAGGGAGAGAGAGAGAGAGACAGAGAGAGAGAGACACAGAGAGAGAGAGAGACAGAGAGAGAATCTCAGTAACGGCTTACCGAATCAAAAATATTCTAATTATCAAAAATAGAGCTTATTAAATTCTCTATAATTCTTATTTTATTCTTTTCTTTATATCTTTAAGCGTTTTGTTGTAATAAAGCGTCAAATTAAAATATATAAATATTTGTTTTTTATTTATTATTGAATAAGGTATTATTTTCTAGGTGTGTCCCACAGTGTTTCAAAAATCTTTTAGAAGTGATCATATTTCGCGTTCATATAAAATTTTTGGCTACAGCCATCTACTCAGAGATATATTCCCCCAAAGATGAAAATTAATTTTCTTATAACTTTTTTACTTTTGAATATTTTTTAACAACTCTTTTAGGATTGTTTAAGAAAATTAATGCGCATCGAAGCATTTTAACAAAAGTTTCGAAAGTTATCAGAAAAGTTAGGGGCGGACTTCCGTTATGGTCCCAAACCAAAAGTTTTTTAGGCTTAAAAATTTTAAACTTATTATTACTTTTTTTACATTCTGTAAGCAATTTTTATCAAAAAAGTACTTACGATAAAATGAAGTGTTTCCGAGAAAAAGGCACTTTTTAATCCAGAGGCAGGAGGATTGTAAACAAATATGTTTATATTATTTTAAAAATGCTATAAACTATTTGAAAAATATTTTTATCTCATCAAAATGAAATAATAAGAGCATATGACCCCCCTCCTTTGAGATATTCGCCCCTTAGATTTGATTAAAATTTTTCATGCCAATATTTTTAATATAATTTCAACTCAAAAGGGTTAAAGAATAGAATAATAATTATAGAAAATTTAATAAGCTCTATTTTTGATAATAACAATATTTTTGATTCGGTAAGTCGTTACTAAGATACAAGCGTATAAGCTAATCGAAGTCGTTTTTTTTTTTGAAATTTAATAGACATTTTGTCAAATAAAAAAAAATTGCCCGATAGAAGATTTAATTTTTGGTTATAAATTGTTAGTTTTATCGTATATAAATAGAATATAAAAAAAAAGTGTTTATTAAAAGTCGAGGTTAAACCAGTGATCCACACACCGGGACTAAGTGTGTACGAATAAAATATCTATCGCATTGAATAAAATTATCTCTCTGATGTCGAACACAACGAATGAGAATGAGTCTTTTTCGCGCCCTTTTAGACAAGCTTGATGTGATTTTGTTTCGTACAAAAGCGGTCTCTGTTATGTCAAGGCACGAAATGTGGAGACAGGCGACATTCATTTCACAAAATACTACCAATGGAAGCAAAAATTTCTTTAACAAATATGCCATTCATAAATATAATACTAATAACAAGCCGTGAAGATATGTAATGATACGCATTCCATTATATACTATTCACGGTGTATGGTAAAATGCATATTAACAAATTAAACGCAAATTATAATTATTTAAAAGGAAAAATAAAGTAAAAAAAAGACTTCAGGACCCATGAACAATGATATTCAGGCCTTAACAAATGCGTTTGTTTGTAGTAAACATTGTTTTCTCGTCAAGTTGTACCCCTATAACTTTTTTATTTTTTTAATTAATTTTTTAAAAGTAGTAGAATTGATTCCTTTTATAACAATAACTTTTCCTAAAAAAATACGCGATTTGAACTTTTCCTTTGACTTTTTTCAATTTATTTTTTAAGTTTAACTGACCATAGTTTTTGTTGTTTTGGAGGATTATTTTCAAAAAAAAAGGGATCTTTCTCTCATTAAACTTGATTTTTCCTAAAAATTTCAAGTTGATCAGACGGACGAATAAACGGACGGTAGATTGATGCAATATTTTATTAATATTTTTATAATTTTAATTAAAATTAAAAAAATACTGTCCATTTGCTTATTTTTGAATATACTCTAAACAACAAGAGCCACAATTAATTTAAATTCCTATACAAACAAAGGATCAGAACTAGTTACATATATTATAATATATTGGTGACCTATTTATAAAATATATGTGAGGCAATTCCATAATTTACTGTTATTATCTATCCATTTATACTATTCATGTTTAAGGGGAACAAACAAACACTCATTCAGACTACAAACATACGTGTAAACTAATGTAAAAACATAACAAAGTATTTATTTATATATTTCGTGCTTAACATGTCAATGTTTATTTAATTAGAGTAAAAAAAACTTTTCGCAAAAAAAATGAACCGACTTCTGTCTCTAAAAAGTAAAAAATAAAAAATAAGCCGGTGCCAATTTCACCACTCCCTAAATTAAATACTAACAATTATTTATGTTGTTAAATTGTCTGCTGGGAAATTTATTTTTTTCTTTTTAGAGACAGAAGTCGGTTAATCTTTTTTGCGAAAAGTTTTTATTTTTTACTTTTTAGAGACACAGAACTTGTAGATCAGTAAGGTCATCTAAGCTAAATTATAGTTGTCCTTCCATCTCGGCAAGCTGCTGACGTCACAACGCACTATTAGTGCGTTGTTGGCGTTATTATCTTAAAAAGAAATTTCTAAAAAATAAATTTAGTAGTATTTTTATTTCAGTGACCAAAAGTCCAACCAACCTTACCTTAAACGAAATACTAAATAAAATCTTTGTAAAACTTTAAGCGTTAAGTAATAATCAAATAACGCCTTATGGTATAATCACAAATTGTATAATTTTCTCTTGGTATTTTAATATTGCAGGTCCACAGAATCAAGTTTAGCGACATTTAAAAGATTTTTAGCCTGCCGTAATATTTGAGTGACCCCTTAATCAAGTTATCCGACTTATCCGAGTTGTCCGATCATTTTCTAAAAATTTGGTTGGTATTAAAACCAAATTAAGCTGGTTTTAAGTGAAATTGCGTTAAAATGAGTAGATTTATCTTGATTATCCGGCTTACCCGGCATTATCCGAGCATCAAATTAAAACGGGACCACCTCAGGAATGTCCTCTTTAAGTAGCAAAAGGTTTCATCAAATTCCGTTCATCCGTTTCATAGTTATGCGGGAACAAACATAAAAAAAAAACAAATTCACACGTCGAATTGATAACCTCCTACTCTTTTGGAAGTCGGTTAAATATTAAAACATAACTCTTCTTTGTTGTAGTCTGGTAAAAAAGAATAGAAATAGAAAAGTGTTTTAGTTGGTTAATTTGACAAGCAGCTGGATAAAGATATACTATCTTACGTCTTATTGTTTTCAGGTGCAGATTTTCGGCTTCAACTCCCAACTCTACTCAAACTTTTCCGAAGCCATGCATAAGACCCAGGGGATCGTAGTCGTCGCACTGCTGATGCAGGTAAGCTCTTTTCCTGCTATATACTATTTACTCGTAACAAATTTAACACTAGTTTGTTTTATTGAAACAAAATGTTTGTTTCATATTATGAAAACGATCAATTTCCCTATCATTACACAGGACCACAAAAAAAAGTCAGTTTTTATAAAACAAACTATATTTTTTCTACGTATTTTTGGGCGCTGAAAATAAATATGGCAATGAAAAAATTCTTGACCCTCAAAATCTTGAGATATAGCCCACATTGTTTTTTTTTGTATGCATCAAGGCAAAAAAAAATCCGGAAGATTTCAGAAAAGCTTTTTTTATGGAAATATTTATAAAAAAAAGATTTATGCCATAACTTGCAGATGTTAAATATCTATCCTAGTTAATTTTTTACAGGGCGACAAAATTGAAATATGGAACAACAACAAAACAAAAGTTATGAGCTTAATGAGAGCACAAAATGGTTTATATCTAATATATATAGAGGGGAAATGGAGGCAGGGCGGCAAACTATTTGACTGTATATTTTTATTTTTTTATTTTTTTTTAAGTAAATAAGATAGAGTAGAGTATTTCAATTGAGGGTATCTTGAGAAAAGTGTTGATTTAAACAAGCCAGAAACGATCCAGGAACTCAGTCAATATCCAAAAAATCTGAGCACTACAGCCAAAAATTCTTAGGAATATAATGGAAAATGCTCTCAAAAGAGCCCGTCGTTGTCATGCCGAAAATAGCGGTCACTTGAAACATATAACTAGTGTCAAAAATTTCAAATGAGAAAGAAAATATTAAATTAATTTGTAAATAAAAAAGTTATGAATTATTGAAACCAATGCGTGACTTATGCGCCACCCTGTACTAAACACTATCATATCATTTATTATCATACTCAGTTTCAGTGACCCCAAAAAACTCTATAACCAACTTTCACATAAATTCGCTACAGGTTATTCGGATATTTAGAAATAATTTATATTAATTTTCTAGGTATGATACTACCGTATCAGATTCACGCGTTCAAGCTAACCCCATTTTACTATAGATTATTTCAATAATGTATATTTAACAAAATTGATTGTATATATTAGAAATTTAATATGCTTGGTTAATATTATTAAGCTTGTATGCGTGCCACATCCAAGATGCTATTAACTAAATAACCTTGCACACCAAAAAGACCGTATCTGCAATTTTAACCCGTAACATAGTCTTCAGACTGTAGAGGACTTGAGCCAATTCTAATCATGTACAAAATGGTTTGTATTGTTTAAAGATCCCTGAATGTGCACTAATAAAATATAAAGACTGGTGCATTAATTTAATGTACATTTTATTAGTTATAAATGTTAGTGTTCATTTATATAGAATAATTTATATACTTCTGGTAACCTAGAACCTGTAGATTTTTCTTCTGATTTAGACAATAACCCTAGCTCAATTTTTATTACACCAGTTTTGAGTTCGGAGATTGTCGATATTTTGGGAAATCTAAAAAACAAGTGGAGCAGTGGTCTTGACGAGATTCCTGTTACCATTATTAAACTATGTGCTTTAGAAATTTGCGAGCCGTTGGCTTTTGTCGTGAACAATTCTTTAGTGCATGGGGTATTCCCTGAAGACTTGAAGGTAGCGTTAATCAAACCCATTCATAAAAAAGGTGATCCAACGATTATAAATAACTATAGGCCAATTAGCTTGCTGTCAGCATTTTCCAAAGTTTTCGAAACCGCAATGGCTTCCAGAATACTGCAATTCTTCGAAGTACATAACCTCCTTAGCGACAGTCAACACGGCTACATCAAAAACCGATCAACTAACACTGCGGTGCACGATTTTACTCATAGGATACTCTCTGGCTTCGAGGAAATGGAGTATATTATTGGTCTATTTTTAGACCTAACTAAGGCCTATGAGTCAATACACCATAATATCCTGTTTAGGAAGCTGGAGAAGTATGGTGTGAGGGGTTGTGCTTTGCAGTGGATCAAATCATATCTGGAAAGAAGATCACAAAGAGTTGCTGTCAATCAGGATGGTAAATGTTTCTTGTCAGATTTAATTTTTATTGAAAACTTGGGAATTGCACAGGGCAGTATAATTGGTCCTTTACTATTTATAATTTTTATGAATGATATTATTACGTGCATCACTTTTTTAAACTGCAGTCTGGTTAACTTTGCTGATGATACTAACCTCCTGGTAAAAGCAAAGAATTACCAAGAACTACTGCACTTGCTTGAAACGTGTATCAAAAATCTCCTACACTGGCTGCAAAAAAATAAGTTACTCCTAAATAAGGAAAAAACTAACATTATAATGTTCAAGACCTCAAGGTCCAATTTCGTTACCCCCGAAGTTGTACCATTCGATAACATGTTATTAAGCACTACAGATAACACAAAATTTTTGGGCTTAGTTCTGGATGAAAATTTACACTGGGACTTGCACACAGAACATTTAGGTAAAAAATTAAATTCAACACAGTATTCCTTACGAGTGTTAAAGTCTTATGTAAATTTTCAAACATTAAAAGCTGTTTACTACTCAAACTTTCAGTCTGTTCTGAGGTATGGTATAATTTTCTGGGGGCAGAGTACACATGCACCGGATTTGTTCACGATCCAGAAGCGGACGCTTCGTACAATTTTAGGTTTAGGTTACAAAGGCCACTTTAAGAACAATAACATATTGACATTGACAGGCTTATTCTTGTATGAGCTTCTCGTGTTTATTTTCAAAAATAAATCGCTATTTCAGGCTCTGAGGTCCAACAGGCGTCTTGAATATAATTTTCCAAGACATAGGCTTGCGCAATTTGAAAAAGGCTCCTTTTATGCTGCAATAAGTGTCTTCAATCAATTACCAGAAGATATAAAAACGGTAACGAACTTTAACATGTACAAAAGACGTATTTTAACATTTTTAATAAATTTAGAACCTTATAAAATATCTGCCTATTTTAACTAAATTTGTAATTGAATTTTTATACTTTACAAGTAATTTTTATTTTTGTATTTTTTTGAGACAAGTTTCATGTTCATGATTGTCTATACATTGTTTTGTGTACTCATTCATAATTATTGAAATAAACGTATTATTTATTTATTATTTATTATTTATTAAAAACTGATTAAAAACATTTCCACCTATGAACTAAAATATATTGTCATCTGAACAATAAAGTTTATAGTTTTTTAGACAAACTTTTACAAAGTTATGCTAAAATGACATATATCGCATGTAAAAAGACAATTTAAACTAAACTCTGTAAAAACTACAGTTAGGGTCAACATTTATTTGTGTAAAGCGAGTGTAACATTTTACACTTATTTTTTAAAATGCTGCGAGAACTATTACTGAAAGGGAAATCAGGAATAGAAAAATAACTATTCTTAGGGATAGAAAACCTTTCATACTAGCAAAAAGTCTTTCAAAATTACTTCAAAGCTAGTTTTAGAATATCACCAATCCCTGAAGGAAGTGGCAGTTTCTAATACTGTTACACTCTCATGGGTAAAGGGACATAATGGAAATGTAGAAGCAATGAAGAAGCTGATAGATTGGCATGATCAGGCTAGGGCTCGGTACCTATTGGTCCAGAGGCCATAATCCCTGTATGTATGTGTCGCTTTTAAAACAGCTCTCATTAACCAAGAAACCCACATAAAACATACTAGTAATTGGATTATGAGAAATGACTGTAAGCATGCAAGAGCAGCCCTTTCCACTCCGTGTGGAAAGACAGCACGCTTTTGTTCGCAACTAAAAAGGGATAACCGAAGACAGTTTGCGAGCATTGTAACGGGCTACTGCAAACTAAATAAGCATCTTAACACCATGGGACTACTAGTCGACCCCATCTTCAGAGGATACTACATGGAAGAAAAAACAATGGAACATGTGTTATGCCACTGTCCAGCGTTAGCCTTAATAGCAGGGTCCATGCTAGACGAATACTGGCTCGACATGGCCGGTATAAGCAGCATCATTCCCAGACACCTTCTTAGACATATCCAAAGAATTGGATGGCTGAGAGGCTAATATGCTGCGACCATAGTCGAAAATGTTTCAAGTTAGGTTTTAGCAGTGCTACTTTTAAGTTATTTTCTAAAAACTGTGATTTGCAGATACGGTCTTCTGGGTTATCACAGTACTATAGAAACCGTAATTATTTCACTTAACTCCTTAATAGACAAGTTGTCAGAGAGGGCTCCGTACCAAGCAATCCCTTTACTCCGATATACTCTGATATCGATTTAACACGTGTCTCACCATGCCGAAAACAATTATGTGCTTTTAAATTTTCAAAATTTGTACAGGTTCATAATTGAAAGCTCTTTGTTGAAAAAAAACTAAATAAAAATATATTTAAGTTTTTTGTTATCTCATGTTCTCTCGCCTTGGTGCGGTTGTTTTTACAGCACATAAGTAAGACACAGCTAATGTTGCAGATTACTATCCTGCATCAAGATACAATTTACCAATCAAATGCGCGGAAAATAAAAATATTTGATATAGTTCTCCTCATGAAAGAAAGTCTCCGACGAAAGGGGGAGGAATCATTCGCGCTCTCTTCTTTCCGTAAAGAGCATTATAAGGCGTGCGTGCCTACAACGAGCCTCCCACTTGCACACACACTCCAAATTTATTTCCCGTAGCCACAGATCCGTGCGTCAAACTATATTCGATTGTTTAAGTTTCATTTATTTGACTACAAAATTATATATCGTCAAAATTAAATAATACAAGACAAGCCCAAAAAATTATAAGTAAATCTAGGCTTAAAAATAAATCTTAAAAAACAATAAATTAAATAATTGTATCTTATTTTTTTTTAAATAACATTGATCTCATAACATTTAATGTTTCCAGGCTTATACGCATTGTATACACGCAAAATTATTTGATGTGATTTAGGAACTGTTGCTCAACTGTATAGCAAACACATGCAAACTATTTTTTTTTTGTATTTACTTTTACTGTTCTCTGTTCTCTATTTTTTGTTCCCTGTTTCCTTTCTCCGTTCTCTGTGCACGAGATAAAAACATAGCAACGTATTAAGAGTTAAAAACATAGCAACGTTTAAAGAGTTATTAACACTATCTGTATTTTGATAATAATATAAACTATATAGCAATAGTTCCTATACAGTTGATTCCTATATGTTTAGGAATAAATTGTTACCCAACTGCTAGACTTCTGGCAAATATTGCTAAATTTTTAGTGAAGTTAACATTATGCATTATTTTAGGATTGATTAAATCTAGCTATTCCCGTATTAGTATAACAGAAGTTACATGTTACATTCTGTAACATGATATTATAAGTACAGGAATTTTTAATTTATCATAATTATAAAAATATTAATTACATTTTTCATAAACTCTTGGTACTGAAGAGAGCCAGCAGCCCGAAACTGTCAGTCTGCTCAATTTATTTTTTTTCAATTTATTTTTTGTTTTACAAAAAAAGAAACTTTTTTTGAAAAACTGGAAAAGGCTCCAACTTGTAAAAAAAATAAGCACTCTAGTGCACTGAAAACTAGGTTCGCGTACTCGGTACGTAATATACTATTCGTTATGCTCTGCAATTGAAAAATGTGGGTTTGCGTTTGCTTTCAAATACTCGTTTAACTTGTATAGTTATTTATAATTAGAATTTCTGTAATAGTATATTTTTTCTGCTTGTATCATAAAGAACTTTTAAAACAACTTCAAATTTAATTATAAGTTGCAGGATTTTGTTAATAGTTAAGCGCTTTGCTATGAAAACTACACACACAAAAAGAAAAAAAATATAAAAAAGCTTGTTATGACATTTTTAATTTATTTTTCGTTTTTGAGTTAATTTATTTTTCATTTTTGAGTGCTTACGCGAAGAAGAACCAAAAGAAAAATAATGCTAGGTATTTTTTCATAATATTAATACATGTATAATACATATGTATAATTTTATGAAAGAATACATAAAATTATTTCCCTTTGTGAATTCTGACCACTTTAATTTATTTGCATCTTTAATAACATTAATTGTACTGCAAATTCTTGACGATTTTGATACTTAATGCTGTAAGGCCTATATGCATTATATTAGAATCTACACCTTTTTAAAAAGGTGTAGCAAAATTTAGCTGTTTCGAATTTAAAGAAGAATATCTGTTTAACAGGAAATTTTAGGTTAAAAGACAAGAAGAAATATATTTTTGTTTTAAAAAATGGATTATGATAAAAAGAAATTACGAAAACCTGATATCTAGATTTTTATTAAATATTTAAATATTCTATTAAACTACAACAAGTTGTTACAGTAAAATATTACAGAACAATGTTTTACTGTAACAACTTATAATTAATAACAAATGTTCCTAGAGTTTTAAATAGGCAAAAACGTTTAGTATTTACTACGGTTACGAATTCTCAGTGCATATCCTGCATTTTTCTATGTAAGAATTCGGAAGTAAGATTTTTTTTTTGAAAAATAAATATTTTTAATATATCCGTAAGCTTGCAAAAAATATATTATTTTGAGTGCCTGGCCCAAAAGCCGATACACTTTATATTAATGTTTTATTGCATATCATAAACCTTGCCTAATACAAGAATGCTTTTACGAATTTAAAATCTTTGATAATAATACCTTTACTTAAATTGCGAATTTTTTTCTCTTTGTATATGAGGACTATAACAGCAAATATAGCAGGGCTAAATTCTATCTCTTGTCTACAATAAACTTAAGTGAGCAGATACCTATTCATCACAGAATCTCAGTTAAAACTAATTAAAATTTTGTTAATTAGTTTCCAAATTGACTTTTTAACCTTGTTGTTGGGTAAATAGTTATTTTTACTCAGTGTTGAAACTTTTCACTACATGCAAAGTATTTTAAAATTGCAGTTTAAAGCTTAATTTTTTTTAGCGATTGAGTTAGTAAAAAAAGTATAATGTCCTGGAGAGAAGACCTATCCAATTTTACGTAATTCAAGGCGCTGACTTTTAAATCTAATGTCAAATTGGAAATCTATTGACTGGTTTTTCAACTAGACTCGAAACATGTGAAAATACCCAAAAATCTTCTATCAGTTTTTGAGTCCTGTCCAAAAACCAGTCCGTACAAATCTAATCTGATTATAGATTCGAATTCAGCGCATCAAAATACATAAGAATAGAAGGGTCACAATCCCATAACGTGACTTTTGTTTCGAAATAAATCAGATTTAAAAATATATATATTTAAGATGTTGTGTGTTTTTACAAAATAAAAATGTACTTCCTGTGGTGGAGACCTATCCAGATTTATGTATAAGGTTAACAAATGCTAAAAATTTCTAAATGTATTAATATTTTTTTTTTATTTTGAAAATTTTATTCTAAATTCTTTTAGTAATGATTTTTCGACAATAAATAATAATCGTCTAATTTGATAATTTTTTTAAAAGTAAAATAACATTTTCTAAAGGCTCAGAAAAAAACTGTATAACTAAGATCACGAAGCCATGGACACTTGATCAAAAGGCAAAAAAGTATAACATATTTTAATTTTGGTCAATTTAACACGCTAATCTTGAATACAAATTAAGTTTTAGTCACTTGTTAACGCAAAACAACAGTTAATCCTGCTAGTAGGAGGTCTACACATTATAAAATCATTAACAGTAAAATATGAGGTGTTCGGTTTTGGAAGATAATGGATTTTTTTCCTTAGAAATAACCATAGCGGACCTAATAAAATTTTATTTTATACCGTTTTAAAATATTCTATATAAATTTTGGTCAGAGATTTCAAATCCGTTCACATAAACAGTCTATCTATTCTCAATTCAGAAAAAATAGTTGCAGATGCATTTATGTATTCGTAACATTTACATAACATAACCCAAGTAATTTTTTGGTATATGTTTGATATGCTTAGGGGGCACAATGGAGATAGGGGGGGGGGGGCAAAGCGGAAAACAAATTTTAATTTACATCGTGTGATACATTATTTTAAAGCATATGATGTTAAAAACTCTTTAAAAAAAATTTTTTGATAAATCGTTTATTTTATGATTCAAATCCCTACTACAGCAAAACCTCAAAATATAATTAACATGTTTGCTTCTAATTAGGTTTTTAAACCATGTTATAGAAAACCACTTTACTTCTAATTTTTTATTGTCATAATATGAAGTTATAAGTGTATACTTAGGAAGTGTGTAATAAACTCTAAGTTTTAATTGCTCATAAATATGCATTGTTTTTAAAAGCCACTTTCCTTCTACAACATCGTCTCTAAAACGCGCCGTAAATATGCAAAAGCTAATTTGTAATCCGCTTTTTTGTCCAAAAATCGTCGTTAAATTACGATACAAGTTAGTGGACTATGTCAACCAACTAGAATTTATAGATTACGATAAATTAATAAAAACATATTTTATCCCCCCTGTTTCACAGCAGAGAATTATTTATTATGCCGACCCCGGTGGCGCAATAGTTAACGCGTTTGATTACGGATCCTGGGGTTGTGGGTTCGAGCCCCACATAGAGCATGGATGTATAGTGGTGTAAATAGTCGGTAGATGGGACTACGATGACTAACTGTAATGTGGGTTGCAGGTGAAACTGTAAATACATTTGGATGCGAGTTCTGTTGAGAACCGTGCTTCGGAGGGCACGTAAAGATGGCGGTTCCGTCAATTAGGCCACAGCAGCGAAAAACGAAGTTAAGCAGTATATAAAAAAATATTATACGGTTACTTCAGACCCCGAATATACGAAAATTTGTGATAAAAAATCATAGAAACTTGTAATTTGAATAATTTATTCTAGTTATTGACAATTAAAAATAAATAAAAAATTACTACCCGTAAAGTTCGTTAAATTCATGGGTAATACAAGTAATTAAATTAATTCTAATTGGCAAATGGAAAAGCCTTTTTGTGTTGGCATTATTTTTTTTTTTAATTTAAACCAACAATAAATAATTACGGTAAGTTTTTAAGAAGGTACGATTTAGGAAAGCAGGTTCCCAAGAGCAAAGTCTAAAATGTAACCAATTACGAAAAATATATAAAATATCTTAGGTGGTACGATTATAGCTACCTTACCCTAATATCACATTATAAATAATGTAAATTAACATAGTCTTTTTACAGTGTATACTAGCTTGATATTCTTATCTTTATCTGCATAAAAAAAATAACTATCTTGCCTATTATTACGACAATAATTCGAAATGTGTAAGCATATAAATTGTTGAATTTCCAGCTTTGATGTTGCACATAGGTATTTAAAAGCTTTATGTTTACTTTAAAAGATCCAAGTGTAGAATTAAAAAAAAAGAATACCCGATAATTAACAATAAACTAAATTTCTCCAATTAAATTCAGATTCGCAGCAAACTAAGATAATTTTTCGGATTTCATTTCATTAGTTAAATTCTTAGGAGTTAAGAGCTAAATGCATGATTTAAAGTTTATGAATACCTACAAATTTAAAATAAAAACTTATTAGATATTTTTTTGTATAACACATTTCAAATTACTATACAATTTGCCATATCTTGAAAGATCCGGTGGCAAGAGAGACATAAACGAAAGTAGCAGTGGTAGCAGGTTACCCTACATAACAATTTACATAACAGCATTGTACCAACTTTTAAAACACTCTTTAAGTCGACGTCGCATCACAATGCAAATTTTCAGCGTCGCGACGCACTATGGGTTGCTAGATTAAAGTCTTAAATAAACATTTAACCTTTTTTTAAAATAATATGTTAAGCCCCGCGTGGAATATAATTGTCCCTACAAAAGAAACCCCTGTAGACAATAAAGGACATGCATTTCCCTTACACTGGGAATTCGGTGTGGAAATACTAAACGTTTTTGCATATATGGAACCACACAAAAGTTTAGTAACCATTCTCTGTTTGTTACAGTTATATTTAACGTTGTTATATTTCCGGTAAGTGTAACATTCAGTGAATGGGGTTCCATATATGCAAAAACGTTCAGTATTAACTACGGCAACGATTTCCCAGTGTACTACAACATTATTTTTAAAGATTATTTATAAAGTGAGAAATTATCTTTTTGCACGACCAAGACTAAAACCTAATTTTACGCTTTCATTTCCGGGACTAAACTTGCCGTTTTTCTCCCTAGGGAATAAAAATCACGGCAACCTTGATAATAACAAAATATTATACTTACTATGTGCTTTGCTGGTTCAAAAATTAGGTTTGGTGGTGTTTTGTAATAAATTAGCGATTCAAACCAATTTATTTGATTTTAACAAATAAAACCTTTAAAAATAACATTGTTATAACAATTTATACATAACTTAAAATTTATCATCTTCCATTTTTTTGACGTTTGTGTCAACCATATTAAAAAACAATTGAAATCGCGATAGCCATGAAACTGACTTTTCGCAATTTACAGGCATCTTCATTAAATTACGAAAATAAAACAACCGATTTTAGACGCGTGGTTTTTAATTTTAATTTTATCTACCATCCTAAATTATGTTTGGTACTGCAAAAAATAGTGTATATACCTCAGGACTAAACTTGGCTGTTTTAGTCCCTTGCATTTCTGTTTCCCTCGCTCGCTACGCTAGCTCAGAAAACACTACTGCAGCGGGACTAAAACAGCCAGTTTAGTCCCTTGGTATATAAATAACTATTTTTGTATCTTTATATATTTATTTATACAGACTATGTTGACTTTTGAGTAGGTAGGAAGTATTCTATATTTTTTTTAATTTTTATGTTTTAGGTTTGCAGAATAGGTAAACATCAGTGGTCTTTGAATAAAGAGTAGTAATAGAATATTAGGCACCGAGTACGCGAACCTAGTTTTTAGTGTACGAGAGTACTTAATTTTTTTTTCAAGGCGGGACCGAATCATGTAAACGGGTGAAAAATAAGCACTCACTACTAACTAGGTCGTAGTTTAAGACACTTGACTAATAAAGTGCTAATCTTTTTGTTATTTACAATTATGGCGAAGGTGCTATCCTTAATAAAGATTTGATAAAGATTTTTTCAAATGTTTGATATTTTTTGAGTTAAAATATAATATTTTTTTATAAATTGTAGATTCTGGATGGTTTTAAAAAAGGGATTTTGTTATAATGAATATTAGAATGTTAGAGACTATATTGTAATTAATAAGTTATAATTTTTTTTTTTGAGAGGTTAATAATAAGGCCCGGCCGTCTACCCCGCGAGTAACACGCTTGTTCCTCAAAATAAATTTGAAAAAATACAAAAAATTGTGATGTAAAATATATATAGCACTGTTTTTTATAAATAGATTTTAATTTTTATGCAAAAAAAATTTTCTGACCCAAGTGACGCGAAAAAATCAAAATTTTACGTGATATCAATAAAAATAACATTGATTTTGTACCGATGTTCGTTTTTAATTTTGACAAATAAAATGTAATTATATCAATTCTTAACATTGGCTGTCTAAATGTAAAATGTATTTAAATAATAAAATTCATTAATATAAAAAATGTATACATGAAGGCAAGGAATGTTAAGCATCGGTACAATAACAAATTTTTTCAGTGGACTCTTGCCAATAATTAACCTGAATTGTTTAAAAAGGGTCAGTAGTCCATTATATAAGCCTATCTTACCCTACCTTACTTTACACATTCAGACATGACATGTGCGCATATAAAAATATTCTAAGGACATAAAAAATAGATAAAAGTATACCTACGTGTTTATGTTTAAGTTATAAACTTTTATTTTCATAATATGGATCATAATATTTAAACACTTAGCTTCAAAAAAGTGGCGCAGTTAATATTTTGTCCAAGTTTGGTGCCTGGCATGCCTGGGAGTCTATTCTCATTTCGGTGAGTTTTATTCACGCGTGAAAGCCAACTTCACAGTAGTTCTTCTGATGATTTGATTGGCGTAGACCGTGTAGCTCCGCCCATATTCATCGAATTATCAGGCGGAAAAAATCCGCTCGAAACCAGAATAGACCCCTTGCAACGATTGCAATGAATTTTGTTTTATTTTATAGACTTATTTTTTAAGATCGCAACGCTTATGTAATTCTTAAATAATTTCAAAATATATCGATCGATTGATTTTTATTCACAATTTGATCAAAACTTATGGAGGTCACGTGAACTTTTTTGTCGATGAAAAGGCATCGGAGCGCTAGATTTTGGAATTATTCAGCTTTTAAGCTAAATAATTGAAAAAAAATTGTTAGTTTTAGTTTTGATTACACGAATATAAAAGAAAGTTTGAGATTTTTCCTGGTCGACGAAAAACCTCTAAAAGTAAACTGTGAATGCTCTTCTTTCGCTTAAAAGTGCGTATCTTCTAAATTAAGCAAAATAGGGACATGAATAAAAAATCAGAAGTTGAGTGCCAAATAATACAATGAAGGTAAATTAATTTTTATTTGAGTACTCAGAAATGCACAGGGCAACTAAATATTTTTGCAAAAAAACTTTATTTTTACTGTAAAAAATATGCATTTTATAATTTAGTCTTAATATTACTCTCTAATTGTACCCTCATTTTGTACAGTGTACTATCATATTAAATTTATTATAAGTGACAATAATCACAATTTGTGGCTGTAAAGTTAAATAAAAATAATTTTATATTCTTTGTTACATATCTCAAAAAAAAATTCTATGAAATAAAATTTATTCCAATTTTAATTATATAAACAATTCGAGAGTTATTCGACATTAAACTTGGGCAAAATTTTGGGTGCACTACTTATTTTGGAGTTCAGTTTGTATGTGAACTCTGACCAAAGTGCGCCGAGATGCCAGCGTGTACCTACATTGTAATTGCATTTTTCATTAAATCTATCTATAGGCGGTATGGCGAAAGCTTTATATAAAAAGCTTTTGTGTTTAAAGCTATAAATTAAAAAATCATAAAGTATTGTTAAAGTTGTCATGTTTTTACCAAAATTAATCGGAAATAGTAAAACAAATTGCTATTAATCGTACAAAAAATTCAAATATAATTTATTTTATGAAAGAAAATTTTTAGAAGCATATCGGAGTCCAATAATTAAAAAAATTAAAAGGTCGACTATAATCGGACAAAGACCAAATTAAAAAAAAGTATTATTTTAGATTTAAACCAACGTCTTAGAGTTTTAAGATATTCGAAACATAGAGATTTCTCTTTCTGACTTAATTTCGAGAAAAATCAAGACAAGAACTCAATTCAAACCATACATCTCGAATAAGCGAGAATACTTTCTCATAAAAAAGTTTTGTCCAATTTTTAATATGGAGGGGGGGGGGGTTGTGAGAGAGAGAGAGAGAGAGAAAGAGAGATTTTTTTATCTTTATTTTACCTTTTAGGTGGTTTATAATGTGTCTCGTATTGTGAATAATAAGAAAAAAGCTTTATACTTTAAACTTTATACTCGTTATACTCGAAAATTACGTTTTTAAGGTTATCTCCAAAACTAATCAGATGAGGTGCTATTTTGACCTCAAATTCGGATTCAGAACCTCAAAATACATTGGAATGCAATAGTTTCCAAAATAGTTCTTGGTCTTTTTTTATTTTGTGTGGTTGTATAGTTTTTAATAATGTATTCTTTTTGGTATTTTACTACGAATATACAGGCAAATTTATCACTTTTTGAACTCACATCATCATAAAATAGTACATAAATACCATCGCGACGGTATTTATGTACTACGAGTCGTCTTTTGCATAATATGATAATATCACTCATTTTACCATGCTAAGGAGATAAACACTTTAGCCAAAGTATGGAAGACAAAGTAATCAAAGTAGCCATCATAACCAATAAAAACTATTTATATTTACCTTATTTATTTAACCCATAATTCAATTTTATATTATGCAGTTAAAAATATAAATTAATAATATGTTACCACTGGTTACTAACCAGTACTAAAATTGTTGCATAACTTACTATCATTTGGGTTCTTTTTGTTTATACTATTAATGCCATCTGTTTACAAAGGCAGTTCCAGTCTTTATACTGTAGGGGGAAAATGTCGTATTTTCTCTTACGGATCATCCACAACAGCAAATTACCATTGCAATGGTAAAATATGTGAAATGCAAAAAAAAAGGTATTTTGTGATGACGTTAGTTTGAAGAGTGGTGAATTTGCCTCTACTTGTTCTAGCACACATTTATCTTAGATTCTTAAATAAATTCCAAGAAAGGGTCTGGATTCATCCTTGATTAGTTGTTTTTTTTTTGTTATAGCTGGGAGATTTATCAAATGCAGAGCTTCGGTTGCTTACTGACCAAACAGAAAAAATAAAATATGGAGGTAAGTATTATTAATTCTTAAGCCCTTTATTTAGCTTCTAGGTAAAAAATACCTCACGATTATTAAATTATAATAAAATTATAAAAACGTCAATCGGACTTTTCCTTTAGCTTTTTTTTTAGTTCAATCCCCACTCTTTTGTTTTTAGACGGATTATTTTCAAAAACAAAGGGATTTTCCTCTAACAGAACCTAATTTCGAGTCGACCGGATAATTCGTTCTTGACATCGTGTACACAGAAAACGTGAATCAGACGGACAAACAGACAAACAAGAATTTTTTGTCGAGGTTTTTCAGGCGATTTTGGTAAATTACCATTATATTTGTTTAGTACTTGCGCGTGTGAAAAGTATGATAGCCCTACCTACTGGGAAAAAACTAAGTTAATTTTTTCTTGACAGGTCAAGCAGTAGAAGTAAAGCGACTCTCGGTGCACGGGTTACTCCCCGACACCGACTATTACATGACGTATGATGGCTCAACAACGATGCCAGAATGTCACGAAACTGTCACATGGCTAATCCTAAACAAACCGATCTACATAACTAGGCAACAGGTATGGATGTCATCCCCTTTAGAAATCCTAAATTACTAGCTTGTACGATTTATTGTCTCAGTCACATATATCCCAAAGTGAACTGGATGTCAAATATTTGAGGAGTTGCACTGCAAAACTTAACATGTCAAAAAGAGTTCAACCACAAAACTGGACATATCGTCCACTAAAGGCTCTAGTTGTCTAACTCCAAATTTTTCAAAAATGAGATTTTTATCAAATTTGCTTCATTATCTGATTACCAACATACTTCAAAAAAAAAAGTTGCATTAAACCAATATCAGCCTCAAAAAATGCAAAAATATAAATATTTTAAGTCGCTAAGTGTCTAACTCCATCATATGATTGTGAGAAAACAATTAAATGAGAACTGTCACTAATGTCAAACTATTTCTCGACAACAGGGGATCCCGTTTCAAATATTTGTTAATTTACTGTTTGATGATAATTATAATTGTTGCCATTAATAATGTATATATATTATGCCTACCTAGTAGTAATATTATATATTAAATATAAAAATATAAATTTTTTGCAATAATATTACGCGATATAATACGATAGGTATCCTCCTTTATCTTCCCTTGGAGTTAGACCATTAGTGAATTTAGATTCTGTGGTTAAAATTTAATTTTCAAATAATTTATATAAAATTGATAACAATGAAAAGTTTTAAATACATTAACACATTTCAAACATTTTTACCTGTGAACAAGCTAGTTTTAAAGTTCTAAATTGCTATAATTAAGTTTTAAATCGTTTTTTACGTCTCCTGAAAAATATGACGTTTTGGAGTTAGACCGTTAGAGCCTTTAGATGACGATATCCAGTTTTTGTGAAAAATTAGATTTTGAGTGATTGGTTTTTTGATATTGGCCTGTAAATTTTGAAACATCTTATCTCAAAAAAATCAAGTTTCGGTTCCTTGCACTATGTTCTGTTTGATCAAGCAACGCAGTAAATATTTTTACAACAGGTTTGAATAGTATATCGTCGGCTTACAAGTAAAGAGCACTAAGTCCAAAAACATGGTTTTGAGATACTGACAAATTTAACTTTCGCTGTTGTTTTTTAATTTTTGTAATAATTGTTACAAAAATGCACGTTTCGTCAAACAAACACTAAGTCGCTTAGTGCAGAAACATTTGAAATAATCTACAAGTAAAACACACTAAGTGCACTAAGTGACTTAGTGCCTATTGCCAGATAAAATTTTATTCAAAATCAAACTGGTGCATTTTGTATAGTGGGTAACTCTCTTGGCAGTCCACCACAGAAGTTAGTTCGGTTTACCTATACATAGATCATCAAAAATTAATTACAGTACCATAAAAATCCCATTTTTGCAAAAAAGTGACTTAGTGCCTTTTACTTGTAAGCCGACGATATGTTTGTGTATAAAATAGTTATGTTTTATAAAATAAACTACGCAGTATATTCGCACATCCAATATTCGAATCTGTTTTGAAAATATTCACTGTGCGATTTTTAATTTACTCTCTTGCTTGATGAAACAGACCATAATTACCTCTGTACATGATGAATGATATATAGTATATAAGTTACTTTATATTCGAGTAATAAGTTAATAGTCATTGTGTTAAGAGTTGATTATTATAAAGAAATTTTTTGAGATACCATGTTTCGAAATTTACAGGGCGACTTTGTATTGTCTAGTTCCGTTTTTTTATTTCTGAGTGTAGAGTTATGAAGTGCAGTCTTCAAGTCACTCCCTCTTTATCTTTTGGGTTTTTTTTCAAGATTTATATTTTTAATTTGAAACACTTAAATAAGACCACATATATTATATATTTGGTATATATTTGATATTTTTTTCTTTTAAAATTTGGAAAGGAACCATTAAAGGATTTGTTTTAAATGAAACGGATGTATGATACATCATTTTAAGTCTTTCAACTATATATACACCTTATATTATACCTTTTTATATGATTGGTATAAGCATTTAACCACCTTAATCAACTTACACACTGTATAAAATAATTCCACGTTCAAAGTTCTATATTCATTTCCAATCAAAGAAAAGATCACGTTTCAACAGCAGGTGTCCGCACATATCAAACGTGATCAGGAGAAAACCTCGAAGAAAACAGTGTGAAATAAAATTAATTGCGAAATCATTAGTTTTAAAATTAAATTTTAATACAAGTATAACCTAATTATAAATGCTTAAATACGTGCAAATACAAAAAAAGAAATCGTTTTTTTTTTGTTTGAGTTTTATAATGATTTATTATTAGTAAAGTTCTAATGAAACGAAACTTGTTTTTGATGTTCCGTACCTCGAAAACAAAAAACGAAACCCTTAGGATTACAGATATTTATCTTAGGAACTTTATTACCTAGAAAACTGGCATAACAAAAATCTAGTCCATGTACCTAGATAAACATAAAAAAAGTTGTTTTTTTTAGAAAACCCAATTGAGTTGGGCATTATATGAAAGGTATTTCATACACATTTCAAAAATGTATATGGTTAAAATACCTTTCATATAATATTATTATTAAATTTCATATTATAAAATTAAAAAAAAAAGTCACACGCACAGTGATTTTTTTACGTGTTCGTTTAAAATTAGGCGGCGTAAAAAATACGTAATGTTTGTAAATAATAAAAAATGGATAATGCGAAATAATAAAAAATGGATAATACACATGAAATAAAATTTTAAGGAAAAACATAGTCCCAAAACCATAGTTATGGTATGCAACAAATTTTTAAACCAAAAGAAAGCCTAAACAATAATAAAAAATATATTAATTTTTAAGTTCAGCTTCTCTTGATATAGAAACGAAAAAGAAAAAAATAAAAAAAATGCTGGATACGAAACCCCAAATAAATACACTTGATCAATGTTTTTTTTGTATAGCTGGATCCTAATAATTACAAACATACGCTATATGTCCTTAAATTTTATTGTTGACAATGTTGATAACAACATTTCAAACCTAAATCCACATTTACGTGTTTTTTCAGCAGGTTTCTGATTTCTCTGGTTTCCTGTTTATAAAGTTAATATTGTTTGACTAGTAACAGTAACAGTATTGAAGAGATATTTAACCTTTTCACGACGGGAACTGCATATACGCAACAAGGGCGTGTTTTATGTACGAAAAACATATATTTTCCTACGATCCTTTATGAAAATTACATTTAGCACACTCTTTTGTTCTTTAGAAAACGCCTCATATCGCACTAGTTTGATATTTTTATATCACACTCGTGTGATATTTATGTATGGAGGTTTGCCTAATTTTATTTAGACATTTACCTCGTAGATTGTAGGAATTTTATTCACCTCGTTTTATAAACCATTTTCCACCTTTTACCACAGCCTTTTATATCTTTTAAGCGTTTTAATCCAAATATTTCTGTTTTTCATGTCAAAAATAGAAACTATAGTTATAAAGTTACAATTTTGACCATTACTGTCTAGTCTAGACAGTTTAGATCTTATAAAAATTACTTATTTTTTTATTTAGTTACCTTACATTACATAAATCTTCAAAATACACAGTATTTTTCTTATGAAATGTAAAACAGTACAATTTTACTGTCTTATATGGCAGAATAACCACAGAAATCTAATTTAATAAGCAAACTCAAGTTTGCATTTATTTAGGAATAGGCAACCCATTAAACAGCTATGTATTGTATTAAATATAAAACCAAGAAAACTAAAGCTAAATGAAAATCATATTTCCTGTTTGACATACCTACATATATAAATTTGTATGCTATTTATAATTATTTTGTGCTTTGCTTTTCTTAAAAATTAATAAAAATTAGGAAATTTTAAAATAAAAATAGTGTACATAACTCGTTGGAAAGTGTATTTCATACACTCGTGGCGTTTCCTCACTCGCCTGGCGACTTGTTCGTCCAAACCTTCCCACTCGCGTGAAATATGTCACTTTCCACACTAGTTATGTAATATACTATTAATTATAATTTTAATTTATTATCAAACTATCAAAATTAAATTAAATGAACCCCGCTGAACTTTTGTTATAAGGGGCATAAAGGCCAAAAAGTGTATAATTTGATCATCATTTATGTATTTTTACGATGGTTAATTATTTGGATTTCTATCAGACATCGTTAAAGTGCTGGGAGTGATGGTATAAAATAAAGAACTTTGGATGAAAAATATGAAATTGGTCATATCAAAATGAACCTAAAAAAAAACCTTTTTATCAGCGGTTAACAAAAAACGCAGAAAAGGATAGAAAAGTCGAGAAATTTTCAGAAAGAGACTGGCTTTTTGAGAAAAAAGTACGTGTTATAGACTTTTCTTAAAAAAGTGTCTTGTTTACAACCCTGATAGATATTTTAATACTAAAGTTAAAATTACTGATTAATTAATAAATAGAAATTATTTTTAGGCCAAGGTGTGTCGACGCGTTTATGGACGTTTCAGCCTTAAAAGGAAATATTTCGTGATATGCCACCATAAATGTTGGGTGTGGTATATAATTTCTAAGAATTGATTTTAGTTTCAAATTTGATAGACAATAATCATCTGAAATTGACTATTACGAAAAGTTATATGTTTACTAGTACTTCAGGGAACTATAATAAGGCTTAAAATTCTGAGACCAAACCAAAATTTATTTTTTTTAAGATACTGTTAAGTTAATAAGTTATTTCGGTTTAAATATTTTAATCAAAATTTTAAGCGAAAAGTCGCACTTCAATTTTAGAAGTTGGACTGAAGAATCCATCGGAACTTTCTTAGCTATTACAGGGCTCCGAAGCTAGGTTATGCTGTAATGAAGTGAATACTCCATTACTAAAGGACGTGCCAAAGTTATGTCAAAGAGCGCATACGCACAGACGGAGAACCCAATGATTCCGAGGAAAGGCCTTATAAGCAGGTGTAGCCATCAACTCGCTCTCTTACTTTTCCGTATTCCGCACCGATACTACCGAAGCCGAAGCCGAAGTCCCGCCGTAAGACCAGCAACAGGTGAGTAAAAGGGGCCACAACCAAACCGTACCTTTCAATTTATATTTACACGTGAAAGGTCGTGTTAACAATCTATCGCGGAAACACAGCCCGTTACTAAGAGTGCTACGAGACCGTTGGTATCGGCCTCTTCTTAAAGGGTCGTGATTGCGAATTCCGATAAACGGTTTCAAGTGGACCTCCTTTACTCCCCAAGTCGACCGAGACCCGTCCCGACTCCTGTGAGCCTGTAGAAGTCCCGTAAGACGAACTGACCTGTACATAATATTATTTTAGTGTTATTATTATTATTAGTGTTAAATAAAGCGTTTATTTCTTTAAATCTGTGTCTAGCTTATTTGAACAATTCTGTCTCGTAATCGAAGAGTAAACTTCTCAAATGTGGCGCCTGAGTAAATCCGCATTTCCGTATTTTCCGATACCCGGTGCCAAAGTGGTTCTAAACGCCCTTAGGAGGTTTATACCCATTTACAATGCCACCTCTGATTCATATATATATATGTAGTTTATAATAAAAAGAAGGTTATTTAACAAACCATAAGTCAATTATGTCTGTTATTTCAGTAGGGGGCTAGGCTAATGATAAAAAAGCAAGATAAAGCTTGCCGTGGATAATATAGCGGTCACAGAGAGTTTTCGCTGCATGGGTAGCTTGATTCATCGGTTACGGGAAATAAATTATCTAAGGTCATGACGTGCCGGCACGCAGCGGACAGGAAGCCCCAATAAAAGCTTCATTTGCACAACAATGGCCGACCAAATTATTCAACTCTATTGCCAGCATTGTATCGTCAGAACTAAACGATTGATTTGGGGTAATTTTGCATGTTGCAAAAAATTAAATGCAACTTTAGTCCAGTTGTCAAAGAAAAAAAAACTAATTGCAATTCTTTTTTTAATGGATTAGATTAAGGGGTTACATATGAGAATTCGTTGGACATCGGAAATGAGCTTTAACTGGCATTACATTTTTTAAGACTGATATTTTTGAAATATTTTTTTGAAAAAATAGTTTTTATTTATTGCTAATACTGTATAAGCTACTTCTTTGTCTTGATGTTATGTATTTTATATACTTTTCTGATCTTAAGGAAGACCCAACTATTAGACGAGACATTTTTAATTGAATTATCCCATGTAACTAGTATTTTATTTTATTTGTAAGTTTTTCTACGGTCGGCCCATGCATTAATTTATATTTAACGTGTTATATACAATACAAGTATTCAGATGATTTAGTGACATTTCGAAAGAAAAAAAAAACAAAAATTAAATGTTTATGGGAGGATTGACATGACATGACATGACAAGTTTACAAGCCACCTAGCGTGAGTTCGATTTTCACTGGCGCCGATTTGCCTTTTTCAGTTAATTAATAATTGAAATTTGGCGAAGGCGATAAGTGAAGCGCACGCTCCGTAGAAACAACTGGTTCGAAAGTCAGTATAAGCCGGTGGTTTCCTCTACTAGTAGCCCACACAAGTCCTGGACTTAGGGGATGCTTAATTAAGTAGAATAGTACGAGGTTAAACAAACATGTAATCAAATAAGAAAAATAACGGCCTAGTCTTGAAAAATAATTTTTATATTTAAACAAGACGATCGTTTCGGACAAATTTATCCATTCTCAAGTGAGTGGTTCACTAAAATAAACCAAAAAATTACATAAAGAATATGAATTGTTACAATTATTGGTAAAAAGTTAGGTTATGTTACTTAAAAATATAAAATTACTTACTTACAATAAACATGTTCACGTCAAACAACAGAAAACAAAAGTTAAGCACATATTTGTGATTTGTAAAAATCAAGATATCAATCACAATTTAAAAAACATTAAAAATAAAATAAATGGAATTTTTAATTATACAGAACTGTCAAAAAAACATGTAAGGTTTTATTTGCTAAATTGTTAAGTTAAGGTCCGTAGGAAAAAAAAGCATACATAACTCATGTAGAAATAGTAGTATTTCAAAGCTTTTAATTGCATCTTAGCTGCAATTTTCACACTCGTTTTGAAATGATAATGTTTTTACACTTATTAAGTAATAAACTATTTATTACAAAACTGCCTGACTACTGGACTACTAGGTAAATTTAAACTTTTATAGCATTAGCGTTCAACTCTAGCTTCGATCGCCATTCATAATTACTTTTCGATACATTTGTGTCTGATGTTTTTAATGTTTATGCGATTACTCTAAAATATCGGCGTACCGTGTATCGATTGTGGTCATGGGTAAATACGCAGGATTGTGAACATGTGGAAAGACATAAATATACAGGGTAGTCCATGACAATCCTTTATATTTGATAGATATATAAAGAAAGGTGTTTGTAGCCAAAGTCACAGATTAAATTTTATAAATGAGGTTAAATGTGCCTAAAAAGTGACTAGACTTCGATTCTAATAACATGTGGTGGTTTTTTATACACACAAAAAAACTCTCTAAGATGGTGAAAATCTTATATTATTAGTCTGTAATTTCAGTGTAGTAAAAATACACTGCCCAGTAAAAGAGCTTTCCTCCGCCCGTAAAATGGATTTTTTATTATCAGATTCACTTTCAGAAACCATAAAAACCTTAATATACCATCTGCCCCTTTAGGGATAAAGTTAGAATTTTTTTATAATCAGTTCACTTTTAACAACCTCAAAAACCCCAATATAACAATTTTCACGAAAAATACCCCCACTCCTCAGGGGGTGGATTTAGAAAAATTTTATTAAACAATCCCGTGCGAGAACTTTTGGTAACATACCTGTATGCCAAATTTCAAGTCTCTAGCTTAAAGCCTTCTTAAGTTATCGTGCCCACAGGATTTCCCGGACAGACCGATCGACCGACCGACCGACCGATCGACCGACAATTTTTTTTTGCTCGAAATTGATTTATATCGACATAAAACGTCATAAAACGCAAAAATACACAAAAAAAAATTGAAAATTTTTGCACGAATACAAGGCTTTCCGAAATTTACAAAATGGGAAAGCAAAAGGAGCCCAAGAACTGTCTTTTTTATGACAGATTCGTGTTCAACATTCCAAATTACATAAAAATAGGTGGGTCTCAATCCCAGCAAAGACAACCTTTTTTTATGGGCACACAAAATAAAGTTGTCTGTGCTGGGGTTAAGGCCCACCTATTCATATGTATTTTGGAATGCTGAACTCGAGTCTGCGATAAAAAAGGCAACTCATTGTCTCATTTTGCTACACTGAAAAAATCGTCTAAAATGATTAAAATCTCATCTGCAGTTTCAGTGTAGCAAAAAAAATAACCCATGAAGTGCCTTTTTTATGACAGATTCGTGTACAGCATCCCGAAATACAAAAGAATAGGTGGGTCTTAATCCCAGCACAGACAACTTTTTTTTTTGTAGGCCGGTGTAATTAAACCGTATTTTTTCCGGCCTATCAGAATTGTGTAAGCTTTTATACACGGGTTCTTCGCGGCGCTTCCGCATATAATTCGTTTAAGCGACTCGACGTGCGTTCAAAACTGACGCTTTTATTTACAAGCTACCGTGCGTAAATATTCTCTTTCATGCCCGGCTTACTGCGAGATTTTCTGCTACAACCTATGCGTCAATTGTCAAAAGGATCGTTTAACGGATTCTTCTTTCAAAACCGTTGCTGCTACTGGAATGCCTGTTTTATTAGCAGTATTTTTTTATTGGCTAGATTTTTTATTGTTCTTTTAAACGGTATATTACTTCTTACTTTTTTATTTGATTAATTTGATCAATTTGATTTAAACATATGAATAGTTTATTTGAAAGAACTTGGCATTAAAACACAAAAGATTTAAATTGAAGATTTAACTAAAAAATTACATGACCTGTCAAAATTTGACAAGTGACACATGCTTGGTCTCAGAATTGATTTCTGAATTAAAATATGTAAACATATACAGGGTGTTCCATTTAAAAATCGAAAGTTCGATTCATTTTTGGCGAAACTATGTCAAAAAATCTTAAATTATACATAATAAAGGGTATGCAAATTTCAAGATCCTACCTAGGAAAGTAATAAAGTTAAGGGGGGTGAACCACCTTCCTGAAGCACCCAGTATACATATTTTTTTATAGACTGTCAATTCTTAACTTATTTAATAATATTTATGTTCTACGTTACTCCTACTCATGGAAATTTTATATGGTAGCTATGTTGGACATAAACAAATTTTGTATACTAGTATAGGCATTACGAATCTTCCTTCTTCTTTTGTCTGGGTTTTAAGGCACCTATATTTTTACCTATATTGTATAAAAATTATATGTTAAAAAAACAAGCCGTGAAGATATTATATACTATTCATAGTAAATGGTATATTGCACTTTCCCAAATACTTGAAAAAAAAATCAAAAAAAAAACTTTTTCAACAATTTTTTTATTTTCTTTTTGCAAAAAACGAAAAAAATATAAAAAAAGTTGTAAAAAAAAAAGTTTTTTGTTTTTGGGGAAATTACTTTTTCCAGAAAATTTCAAGTCGATCGGATTATTCGTTCTTGAGTTATCGTTTTAACAAAAATCGGACGGACAGACGAACGGACATAAAAAAAAAAACAAAAATTTCTTATTTTTTTCATGAAACAAATTTGTATCCAATAATTTTTTGTCTAGGGCATTTTTGAAAATTTTGGAAAATTCGAAACTACCGTATCATACTTTTCTAGCGCAGGTGCTGTGAATAGTATAATAACCAAATTGGTATATTCAGATTCAGCACCTCAAATTACCCCAAACAAAATGGTTACACTCCAATTAGATAACAACTTTTTGTAATGTAACTAATGAAAATAATTATTTATTTTTTACTAATAATATTTCCTACAGGATTCTTCTTGAAATTTATTTAGGGTTATTTGTGATAAACACTCGGAAATGAAGCAAATAAAAACTTTATTGCATTACATAATCATGCCAACGTTCCCCCTAATATTTAGGCTTTTTCAGAGCTAAATTATTAAATATGCATTAAAACAAACAAAAACATTACATCAACAAACAAAATACACTGGACATTTTGTTTGTTGATGTAATGTTTTTGTTTAATTTGTTTGTTTTAATGCATATTTAATAATTTAGCTCTAAAGAAGCCTAAATATTAGGTGAAACGTTGGCATTATTATGTAATGCAATAAAGTTTTTATTTGCTTTATTTCCGAGTGTATCACAAATAACCCTAAAAAAATAATTTTTTACTATATTTAGTATTAATACTATATTAATATATTGCTTATTGGGGTTTTGGCTTAAAAACATGTATGTGTGGTTGTATACAACCATAAACTTGTTTTTCAGTATTTATTGAGACGTTTCGGTCCTTATCAGGACAATTTCAAACTTCATAAACTACAAATAATTAAAAATAAAATAAAATAAACGTGCACTAAGTTTATTTATTTAATTTTTCATTATTTGTAGTTTAGGAAGTCGAAAATAGCCCAAATAAGGACAGATATGTCCAAATAAATACTAAATAATCCACATGGGTAATAAAATTATTTACTTTTAGCAAATTTTGCAATTTTGGCAAAAAGGACGAAAATATATATTGTTGAACCCCGGAAATAGAAGCTATTTAATAATATTATAGCTGTGAGTAAATTTAATTCAAATTATTTAACTCTGTCAGTAAACATAACTAAATTAGTTAGTATTAAATATTGCAATTTATTTTATTGATTTTGCAAGTCATGGCTTTTAAATAATTTAAATTTTCAATAAACAACATAATAACAGTAATTTGTAAAATTATTTTTTTTAATTACTTTTGTTTTTTATGCATTTTTTGGAGTAATTTGGTCTATACATGTAGGGACACTAGGGACAAAAATGATTGAAAAGTTTTTTTTTTCAGAAATTTAAAATACTTTTAACTAAGCAATTTTTGTCGTACGACATAACTGAGCAAGAATATTTGTCGTACGACAAATATAAAGTCCTAAAAAAATGTAATGCTACGCATATCATTATATACGATTTAGAGTGGTACTATATTGCATTTTTCCAAATACTTTTAAGTATTAAAATCGGACTTTTAAATATCCGGATAAAACGAAAATAAATTTCTAAAAATCTTGAAAACGACCCGATAAATCTTAAATTAATTTTTTTTTGAGAAAGAATTTTAATGTATTAAATTATAAATTTTGGAACCAGACGCAACGTAAATAAAAAAATAGTTATCCCGAAAATAACCCAATCAAAAAAGCAGATTAGGATTCAGCAGATTAAATTTCTACAAGAAGGGTGAATGCGAGGTAAAAATCTCGTAAACTAGTGTAACAAGGGAATGAAATAATATAATTTAATTAATTAATTTATTAATTACTTAATCTGGATGGTAAAGGAAATTAATATTTTCCTGCAACAACATATAAACTTTAACTCTTCATAGAATGCAGCTGTTGCACTGAAATACTCTGTAACAGCATTTAAACGAGGTTATAGAAATGAAGTTAGTAACATATTGCTAATGTTCATATCACCGGGATTATTTCGAAACCTCGTATCTCAAAAAAACGATTTTTGGTTCCTTGTACTAAAAGATCCTGTACATGGTAATTATAGTTCGTTACAGATGAAAGTCGCTTGCAAAACAACGCTTTGACCCAGAGACTTGAAAAGTGGAACAGAGATTTTCGAAGTAGTACACAAAATTTGTTTCAAAAAGTCTCTATGTCAAAGCGTTGTTGAAATATCGTAGTGTATAGTTGTTTTGCAAGCGACTTGCGACTTTTTCTTTACTATACAGTAGATACTGTATTGAATTTGTTTTACTCAAGCGAAGGTTAAAATGATTTAAAATGCAAAATAAAATATTTCTGTCGACAAAAGAAAACTTCCCCTGTTACAGTAGGCCTAGGTTTATTAAAACAAAAATTCAGGTTTAGTTTTTTTAAATTTTTTAAGATTCAAGAAAAATATCAATTTTTTTAACCGACAAAAAGAAGGGGTAGGTTATCAATTCGACGTGTGACTTTGTTTTTTTTTATGCTTGATCCAGCATAACTTTGGAACGTATGAACGGAATTGTATGAAACTTTTTGCAACTTAAAGAGGGCATTTCTGAGGTGGTCCCGTTTCAATTTGACGTTCGGATAATATTATTTATTAAAATAATGAAAAAATCTTGCTATTAAGAACACTTTAATAAATAAAATAAATATATATGAACAGTTCCAACGTTTCGAAGGTAATATGTCCCTTCTTCTTCAGGGTAAAAATAAAAAAAAAATAAAAAAAAATATAATATTCAAAAGTATGTTTAATTTTTATATCGGATTAAATTGGAATTTTATATTTGTTTTTTTTATTTTTGAAAAGCCATCAATATTAATGTTTCCGAAACCAAAAAAAATATTAAAATTCTACAAAAGAGGTAATTTAATTCATTATCAAAGCAACTTAAATCTGCACATCTGAACATTATAGATTTTACCCCCGTACCCCAATCTACCCCAACTCCAAAATCTTAAATAGCAACCTTTTCAACCCTGTTTTTAGAATTTTGATATAAGACTTCATTCGAGAGATATTAAGGGAGGATTGTCATATAAAAATTTAAAGCTAATATAAAGTAAAATGAAAAAATACATACACCATTGGATAGACTATTGTAAAACCTTTTAAATAACATGACACATGACCCACCATTCTGTTTAAAATTTTGCCCCCCATTGCCTCCTAGTGTTATTTTAAAATATAAAAATGTGTTAATTACGTAAAAATTCATATTATGCAATATATTTGTTTTAAATTTTAGTTCTAGATCTTCCGCCTTTTTTTAGTGTTTATAATAAAACAAAAAAAAAAAAATGTCGTATAGCACGTATGAGCGAAGATAAAATCTGGCTCTAGAGCCCAGCCTACTGTTTATCACTTTCAATTTAATTTTTTTCCAATTAGCGTAATTGCTTCGCAGCTAGACTAACTAAATTAAAATGTCAACAAAGAAACTAATATTATCCAAAAGATAAAACGTAATTTCCTTAGTAAACTAATTAAGATGTCGTATGCAAAGTGTATTTTTTACATCAAGTGTCGGAGAATATTAAATTTCCTCTGTAGAAAACAAAAAAAAATCGAGAGGGAAATTATAAGGAGAAAATATAGTAAATGAAATAGATTATTTGCTATAGACACTATTAATTTTATAACTCGTAACAAAAGAAAAATCATAATAACAGTTTTTTATGGTACTAGTGGGTAAAGTAAGATATTGACCACGAAAGTGGCCGTAGGCCGAGTGAGTAAATATTCTTGAGTGGAAAATATCTATTTACCCACGCGTGCCATACAAAATTTAATCCAATACATCAATATAAAGACCTAGTTTACCGTAGTTAATTTACGTAACGCAAATTGTACCAAAATTCATACACTATATACCCCATTTCTCGCGTTATTATATATTATAGAGATTTCATATTTTGGCTACCCCCCCCCCCTAACACACCCTCTATTAGGGGGGTATCCAAAATATGAAATCTCTACAGCCATAAATAACGCGAGAACCGGGGTATGAAGTGTATGAATTTTGGTACAATTTGCGTTACGTTTCGGTTTAATGGGTTTTATTTTGGGTTTCTTTTTCCTCCATGGTATCTCTTCCATGGTTAATTTTGATCACAAAATTTGGATTTTTTTGCTCCAAATGTCCTTAACTAACGATTTGAATTATTTTAATTTCTTTTTGATTAAAAATAAGTACAGAAATCAATAGATGGTGTTAAAGACATTATCATGAACTATTTCCGACGCTGAATAAAGATGCTTGTTGGGGCAACTGAGAAACGAGAAAATTATTATATTTTATACTAAACTATTAAAAATTATACACGTCGAATTGACGAGTCAGGGGAACGGAAAGACATAATAATCTACTATCAAACTAATTTTTAAATTTATTATTTATATAAAGGAAAATTGTCGTTGCATATTAAGTTTCCTTTGCAGAAAATGTTTTCAAATAAAAATTACTATAAGAAAATATGTTGAGTAAAATGTATAATATAAAGTATCCACACTAGAGTCGTACATGTTATTTGATATTTTTCTCAATTCATTCTTGTTTTCTTTTTAACAAATAAATAATGCATTAACTAGTCTAACACTGTAATGAAGAATTATACCGAGTGTGTAATAGTTTTTTATATAACAAGTTACAAAATGGAAGCTGGAAAGGCTTTTTAAACAAGGACTCCGAATACATATTTTTTATTTTGCACGTTATACCTACAAGATTCACTGTTAAAAGTAAACTGAATATTCAGTTACAAATGGATAGGAAATCGGAAGTACAATTGTACTTTAATTTTTGTTAAAACACGAAATATTTGAGGAGTGTTCGAACAAAAGGTAACATTTACATCGTTGCTTTTTTTTCAGAAATCACTAAAATGTGATTAAAAGTGTAACCTAACAATCACTGATTTGTCCATTTAGAAACCTTCATATTAATGGAGATAACTGAGTTTGAAATTTGGTAATGTTACCTTTTGGCAGTAAATACTGAAAATGTTTGCACTTTTTACTCCGTTATTCAAACACAAAATACTGTTATCATTCTCTGTCATTATGAAACATGAGATTCTTTTTCTACTTTGAAGATTATGGCTTTATCTGCTTGGGATATACAGCCAAGTATTAAATGGGGAAATGTGACTTTTTGTTAGAACTACAGAAATATTTTTACAATTTTGGAACACAAAGGAACATTTCTTTATAATATAAAGGAGTAGAAATGTTCCTTTTTGTTCGAAAACTGACATTTGGAGTCGGTTTTTCTCGGCGAATTATTTGTATTTGATGCGCCAAATTCAACTAGAATGTGTAGTTCATAGATTTACGTACGATTCTCAAAAAAAAGCAATTTATTTACCACAAGGCTATTTAAGAGCCTATCCACAGGCTCGCATAAGAACATAATACATAACACATAAGAGCCTGTGGATGTGCTCTTAAGGCCTACCCAGAAGTTTACAAAATAACATACAACATAAGAATGAGATGCCGTGATTAGCTTACAAGATACATGACGGCACATCAAGCCAATCACGGCATCGCATGATATGTATTATGCTTCTTATGCACGTCTCTGGATGTGCCATGAACTAACTAACATTGTATTTTCTTTTTTTCACTACTAGCTTTAGCATACCATTATTTATCATGTTTTCAGACTGTGAAATCAATTTTCTTCACCTATAGCAATAATAATTTTTTTCTCTCCTATAGGAGATATCAGATATTAATTGTTTATAAAATTTACTCCTACTATAGTAGTGATATTTGCCACTTGATTTTGCTTCAACTGCAAAGACATGTCATTGCTTATAATTTTTAATGGGCAAAATGCAACAATATTTTGCCATTGGATAAAAAATGAGCATGGCAAAGATTATAATTATAAACCAATTAATTATAATAGAATATGACATATTATTTAGTAAATAAACAACTTTAATTTTAGATTTTAAGCTTTCACGGCCATTAAGATATAAAGAACTTTCACTTTCGGGTTTAGACCGTGTTAATGGATTTTCACTTTCCGACGTTTCGTCTCTTACTACTAGAGACATCTTCAGGGATTAATCTGAAACTAAGTTTCGAATCAACTTGTGTCACTATTTATGACGAGTTGTGGTTATTCACCCGTGACGAGCTTTTTCCTATCAAAGACTTCCATATTGCAGGTAAGTGGTAACCAGTGTCCCGATTATCACCCCCTGCGGCCAATGCTTTCATGGAATACTTTGAGAAAAAAGCTATTGAGTCATTTCCATTAAAACCTAAAATTTGGCGCAGATACGTAGACGATGTCTATGCTATTTGGCCCCATGGCATGGAAAGCCTTCAAGGTTTTCTAAATCACCTCAATTCCCAACATAAATCTATACGGTTTACGATGGAAATTGAGAACAACGGATCACTTCCCTTTTTGGACGTTTTGGTTTACAAAACGGAAAATGGCTCAATAGGACACTCGGTATACAGGAAGAAAACCCACACTGACAGATACCTAAACGCATTTTCACATCACCATCCCTCTCAAAAACGCTCGGTAGTTAATTCACTTGTTCATAGGGCTTTCATGATTTCAGACAAGAATTCCCTAGACACAGAACTCCTTAAACTAACCAAAGCCTTGACCATGAACGGTTATACCAAAAAAGACATTAATAAGACCATATACAAATACAGAAATCCCAGACCCAAACAACAGGACAATAGTGACAATGACAGACAGACACAAGTTATACTTCCCTATGTAAGCGGTATCACGGATAAAATAGGTAAACTTTTGAAAAAGTCAAATATTAAGCCTATATTTCGGTCCAACCTAAAATTAGGTCAATGTTTGACTTCAACAAAAGACAAAATACCCCTGAGTTCAGAAGGCGTATATAAAATACCCTGCTCCTGTGGTACGGTTTACATAGGTGAAACTAAGAGAAAAATTTCTACAAGACTTCAAGAGCATGAGCGCAATATAAGAAAGAAACAAATTTCCTTATCGGCAGTAGCCGAACATGTACATGAAACAGGTCATAAAATCAATTTGTCTGAAACAAAACAAATATTAACAGAAAACAGAAAAATGCCAAGGAAGATACGGGAATCGATAGAAATCATCAAGCATCCTAACAATATCAATCGGGACACTGGTTACCACTTACCTGCAATATGGAAGTCTTTGATAGGAAAAAGCTCGTCACGGGTGAATAACCACAACTCGTCATAAATAGTGACACAAGTTGATTCGAAACATAGTTTCAGATTAATCCCTGAAGATGTCTCTAGTAGTAAGAGACGAAACGTCGGAAAGTGAAAATCCATTAACACGGTCTAAACCCGAAAGTGAAAGTTCTTTATATTTTAAACAACTTTAAGTTGTAATACCGATGTTTTTACACATTTTAAAAATATCAAAAAACCACACACTAGAACTGTCAACTTACAGTGAATAAATAAATTTATTCATTTGTTTTCAGAAATGGAGATTTCAAATGCTACTTGTTTTTGCGCGGTTAATTCAGATCCAGCAAACATTTTAGTTTACTATTGATATAAAAATGTTAAATAATAAGAATAAATGCGCTAGTAGTAAAAAAAATTATATATAAACCCTCGCTCGGCTATCAAAAATATCTTCTCTACCTTGGTATGTAATTACCATTCTGAGCCACTTATAGAGTTATACCTCTACTATATACATACTAGTTTATAAATTGCAACTTTTTTTGGGGACGCACTCGGGTTTCTGCATTTTTTAGTAAAGCTTTTCGTCCTGAATTCAAATCTGCCAAAGCCTTGTAAACTTGTATAATTAATTATAATAATTATTTATAAAGAAATTGCACTGCTCTACTACAGAATTTTCACAATCAATGAGAAAATCCCTACCAAAATGTCACATAGCTGCTATTTCACGCTTTTTTGCGATCATCAGTGAGCATATATTGGTGTGACTTTCGCATTGACTGTTGAAAATTTTAAATACCTTACAAAAATAAGTATAACTGTATCGAGAGCGTACAAATTGGTGGCGCCATCTAATGTTTGCACAAAAGTACTACACATTAGATGTTGGCAGACCTGTAATCTGACAAGAATTATCTATATCTAGATACACAAGCAGACAAAAATTTTTGTCTCGAAGCCAGCACCTAGTACCGATACGGCAAATCAAATTATAAATGAAAATAAAGTTTAGTGCCTTATAGACGGCAAACTATTAAAATCTATAAAGAAATTGCACTGCTCTACTACAGAATTTTCACAATCAATGAGAAAATCCCTACCAAAATGTCACATAGCTGCTATTTCACGCTTTTTTGCGATCATCAGTGAGCATATATTGGTATGGTGGCTTTCGCACTGACTGTTGAAAATTTTAAATACCTTACAAAAATAAGTATAATAATTATTTGCATAACTAGTAATTTTTGAAAATACATAGACAATACATTTTTTCTAAAAAAAGTAGAGAGTTATATTTAAAAATTTAAATGTTAACCAATGAATAACTATACTATCCGTTGCATTCTTTTTATACCCGTGCAATACTTTAAATTAAAATTAGGTATCTTTATTGGATCTTTTCAATCAGAAACTAAACCAACTACTATTACCACCATTAGAAAATAAAAATACCCTATCAAATAAAATACACGAACGAAATATCTATTTAAAAAGTTAATTAGTTTTCTAGATCCTAATTCCATTTTTAGTTAACTGAGAATGCTAATTAAATACTTAAAAAGGTCTCGGGAAAAAAATGTTTTAATTGCAAAAAGTTTCGGCAAAGCTGGAACCATTTCCCCACTTTAAAAATAGGTTGCTTTATTCGTTTAACAAACTTTTTTTTGAACTTTTTCAAATAAGAAAAACATATTATGGCAAAGAGTAATGTTATTTGAAAACACATAAATAAATTAAATACTCATAATAATAATAAAATACATTACTTCCGTTTTTGTCCATCACGTAAGGGTTTTGCACAACCGCAGAGTGGGCCCGAAAAAAAAAACAGGGACAAAATTATGAATACATACGACTATTTTTGATACCGCTGATTTCGAATAAAATAACGAAAAATTAAAAAAAATAAATTCCGCACCATTATAATCCACCCTATAGGGTGGTCCAAAATGTTATTTTTGTTTCGATCTTTCTAAAAATGTTCCAAATGGCTTCTTTTGATTATGTTGATATAAATCAATGTCCACAACTTAAACATTCAAAATGGAATGAGATTTTTGGTATGACTTTTTGGCTGAAAAAAATTATACGTGATGAAAACAAAAAAATGTTTGTTTGACTGTCAGATGGTCTTTAATAACTAACCCAGAAAATAAAAAGAACATCCAATCATAAAATCCTTGTTGGCCTGAGTAGTTATTCAATTATAACACCGGCACACAAAAAAAAAAATTGTCTGTACACCGGGCGCCACCTATCTACGGGCATGTTTTTCGACCCGCTGAATACGAATTTCAAGTCAGTTTAGGCCGTCCACCCTTCAATTTCGAGTAAAAAATTTTTTTTCTTGCCAAAACATCGAATTTTTGCTAATTTTTGGGTTTTTTTGCAATTTACTCGAAATTAAAGGGTGGACGGCCTAAACTAACTTGAAATTCGTATTCAGCGGGTCGAAAAACATGCCCGTAGATAGGTGGCGCCCGGTGTACAGACAATTTTTTTTTTTTGTGTGCCGGTGTAATTATATTAGTGTAATTTTACGCATTATATTTAAAAATTCTAATTTAAAAGGAAAATTTTAATTTTGCGCGCACTTAGGGATTTTTACATCAAAAAATTCTACCCCTGAAAGAAATGTTTCTTAAAAAGAAAAACTAACCAAACCCATATATGCTGTCCATTTACCAGCATGTTTGATGAAAAACATCTATCCAACAATCCATTTTCTGTGTAAAAGGAAATGAGAATGTATAATCAAACACAATGACTGATTTTATTTTATTCATCTAGAAGCCAAGGAACACAAGTTCAACAATAGAATATTAGTTTCTTACAATTGTATCGCAAGAGTAAAGAAAATGAGTATTCTTAGGGTCAAGTAATATAAAAAAAATCTTCTATGGTCTGTTTCATCAAGCAAGATAGTAAATTAAAAATCGCACAGTGAATATTTTCAAAACAGATTCGAATATTGGATGTGCGAATATACTGCGTAGTTTATTTTATAAAACATAACTATATTCTATATTTAATTCACTATCTTGCTTGATGAAACAGACCATAGCATGATTTATAGATTTTGCTACATTCGCAACTTTTATTTTTTAAATTGTACAAATGTGTGGATTGTGTCAAACGCGCTTAAAAAAAATCTATTTACTTTTATATTTAACTAAAGCCTTTTTTGTGTTTGTCCGTGACTCTAGGACACAAGGCGTCATACGTAACGAAAATTTTTATAATTTTGATCACCTCCCCCATGTGACGCTTCATAACGCGAAACTTACCCCCTCTACAAATGCGTTACGCTGGCAGCTAAGTTATTATTATTATTATACTATTAATAGTGAATATATTTACAGGCGCCTGCGCTCAGTTCTATCAATTTTGAAAATAATCCCCCCAAAAACAAAAAAGTTATTGGGTGTTAAACTTTATAAAAAATGAAAAAAGTATCATTTTCAGTTTTTTATTTTTACTTTTTAATTTCTAGCAAAAAAAATTAAAAAAATGCAATTTTTGTTTGTTTTTTTTTTTAATTTTTCGTTTTTCAAAAAAAGTTTATTTTTTAATTGTTAAAATATTTTGTTTTTTTTTTAACAATTTTTATTTTTCGTTTTTCGCTAAAAAAGTTTTTTTTTTAATTTTTAATTTTTTTTTTTCAATATTTGGGACAATGCAATATACCATTTACTGGGAATAGTATATAATGGAATGCGTAGCATTAAATTTCTTCACGGCTTGTTTCATACTTAAATTAGTGTATTAAATTTATTAAAAAAAGTGTTTTCGGGCCAAAACAATTAGTGTTGGATGTTGGATAAAATGTTGTACATAATACGTCAACAAATATTACGCACTCAAAAAAATAATCCAAGTTGTTTTTTTTGTGGGTGTTGCCCCACTTGATATGTAAATAACTATCATCGACTTAAGCTTGTGGCTTTTGCCTGTTGGTTTCTAAGTACCTCATTTTGTTTTGCAGATGGTCGGTCTGAGGCGCCTGATGCAAGGCGACGCCAAACATCCGAAAGCGCCCTTGGGCAACAATTTCCGGCCGCCGCAGCCACTCCACCATCGGCCAGTTCGGACCAATATTGACTTTAATCTTAAACAAAGGGGCGATGTAAGTATTCTATGTTAATAGCGTAAAGTAATAAATAAGTTAAGATTTATTTATTTTAGATCATTTATTTGTCCATATACAGTGCGATTATAAAGTGCCGAACAGTTTGAAAAGAAAATACTCTTCGTTTGAAGCCACGCCTCTGTTAGAGTTGTGCGCGACAAGCCCATGTGATTGCTACGTACAACAGCTCGGTGGCCAGTAAAACGCACACAGCTTTCTTGCATTTTACTCAAAGCTTAGAAAACGATCCGCTTGCAGCGAGTTTTGTAGAGTACTAGTGCGCTAAAAACGTGTTATGAAACGAGTGCTTTGTACAATTTTTTCCATTTTTCTCTAAATTTTTAAAATTACTTACATAGAAATTGACTACTGATTTAGGGATTTTAGTTTCGGGTTGGCATTACTGTTATTGCCATGTTTAAAATTCTAAGAACAAATGATATTTTGATATATTTTATAGTCATGTTTTGTTTTTGCAAGTAAACAAGCCACAACTTTAACACGGTAAAAAATAACCTAAACACAAAATGTTGTAGAAAATTAAACTTTAAAGCGAAGTTGACATTTGCACGGAAAACGTCAAGCGATAGGCTTTTGTCTGTTGCCAACCCAAAAGAAAAAGAAAAAAAAAATGCGTGTGATTATAAGAGTCGCAAAATAGAAAAAAGTATATACCAGCCTGTTTATAAGAAACCTACTTAGTCTCTTATTCTAACGTTATACTATTATGTCTTAGAAGCAATTCTAACACGAATATTGTTGTTTAGACAGGTTCCTAAGCCTAGATTTATGATAATCTCATTGTCAGGATGCATAATGTGAAACGTTAAGGTATTCTTGATGCATAAATCGCTGACATTGCACATAAGACAAATTAATTTAACATATTAAACACAATTTGATATATTAATCTTGATTTAATATTATCTTAAAAGTAAACAGTTTAAACTAAATCGTTAAGCAGCAAATAATTACCGAAGATTTGTATGTAGTCTAGGATCTGGTGACCATTTTTATCATTGTCTAAGAGCTGGGGACCATTTTTATTTCATTATTTTCTCCCGGCTGTATTTTATATACACGGTGTATTTGAAATAGCGTAGGAAATTTTAACAGGTGATTCTACATGATAAAATATGACAAAAAGTTCCTATAAATATATGTCTACAAATGCTACGCCCCTTTGAAAGTGGCTAAAAAAATCGGTTTTTATTTAATAACTCAGGAACCCGACGAGGTTTTGCACATCAACTAATTCTACCAAGGCCCGTTTTTCATGTACTTATTTCAACCAGGAGTGTGCGAAACGGGTGGGGCTTATCAGTTTTTTGTCCCAAACTTTTTTTCTGTGTAGCTTTTTTTCAATTTTATTTTAGAAATATGATTCCTCAGGTCAAAATACATAAAAAAGGTACTCTTGTTGTAATACTGTAGGATTAACCGTTTTCAAGAAAAATTCATTTGAAGGTGAAATTCCACGGTTCGAGGACGAAAAATTAAATACTAAAATGTTGAAAACCAACATTTTAATGATGCAAGGCGAATGTACATTAATAACTAAGAAAAAAACCTCATATACAGGTACTTCCAAAAATCAATCCTAATGGAGCTATGGTCTCCTAAATATGCACCATTTTTAAAGGGCTATGGTAGCTTTAAAAGCGTTTTTTTGACCTACATGGATGGAAACTTTTTTTCTTAGTTTTTGATGTAGAATAACATTGCATCATTAAAATTTTGGTTTTCGACATTATAGTATTTAATTTTTCGGCCTCGAACCGTGAAATTTCACCTTCAAATGAACTTTTCTCGAAAACGGTTAATCCTACAGTATTACAACAAGAGTACCTTTTTTATGTATTTTGACCTGAGGAATCATAATTCAAAAATAAAATTGCAAAAAAATTACACAGAAAAAAGTTTGGGACAAAAAACTGATAAGGCTCCCCCGTTTAGCACACCCCTGGTTTAAATAAGTACGTGAAAATTACATACAAAGATGGGCCTTATTAGGATTAATTCACGTGCAAAACCTCGTTAATATATCTCAAAGGGTTCCTGAGTTATTAAATAAAAACCGATTTTTTTAGCCACTTTCAAAGGGGCGTAGCTCCCTTATGAAGCATTTTTAGACATATGTTTATAGGAACTTTTTGTCATATTTTATCATGTAGAATCACCTGTTAAAATTTCCTACGCTATTTCAAATACACCCTGTATGTCTTAAAGTATATTAAAATTAATCTATTTGCAAATGGCCAGGTCCTAGATCGGGTTCCTTTGGGTGCTAGAAGCTTCAAAGGGTTGGTGAAATGTGATGTACAAAAAATATATTTTTAACTTACTGAGTCAAATACATTACATTTATTACATTTAGATTAATCTATTTTCACAGTTTTACACAATTATTCGGCAGGCCAAGGCGTAAAAATGCTTTAAAAAGTTTATTTGACATATGTCAACACTAAAAAGTCTAAAGAATTTTCATTTAACCAAAAATGTCATTTCATAAATTTTTATTTCTCTCAAAAAATAAGTTCACATACGTCAAATGCACTTTTTAAAGAATATTCTTACCCCTTGGCCCCAGAATTATTGTGTATAACTTTGAAAATAGCTTTATATGAATGTAATAAATGTGATGTATGTGACCCAGAAAGTTAAAAATTGATTTTTTGGTTTGGACTTTTTGTCAGAGCTTTTGGAGCTTCTAGCACCCAAAGAAACCGGATCCGGAGCCTAGCAATTTGAAAATGGCTTAATCTGATTACATATATAAAATACAGCCGGGAGAAAATAATGAAATAAAAATGGTCACCAGCTCTCCGACTATCAGGTTATTGTCAACTGGCTGTACTTTATATACAGTGCGGTCCAAGAGTGACCCCCTCTTTAACTTTTGAACCCAAAACTCTTACACACCATTTTTTTTTATAAAAGTTCATTAAAATTAATAAAATTATGCCACCATATCAGAACCGCTACTTCGAGCTTTGAATTTTCAAGGACGGATTTGGTTTCAGCCACCTTAAAACCACTACATACCAGTTTTCATGAAAATGAAACTAAAAAGCCTTCTCTGGTCGATAGTGCGGAAATTTGAAAACGTTTTCTGATGTTAGGAAACTGAAGGCTGTTTTGGAATAATCCCTATGCGTTTATTTAAAATCACTCAACGAAATGGAAAAAGCTTTCAAAAAGTTTTAAAATGTAGACCTGTGTAAATAAGCTCATTTACTTTTGAAAATAATCTACAGCTTATGTCATAAGGAGTATTAATAATTGAACCTGTGAGAACAAGAAGGGAAAGATTGCACTCGATCCAACTTTTAGGAATTAACAAAAAACTTTATAGCTACCAAACCATAAGCCCAATAAAGGAACACAACATTACAAAATTGTTCATCGTAACCATAGTAGCAATGTTTAATAAGTGGTTTCTTTTTAAAATCTTTAGTTTAGCTCTGATATTTAGAAAAAATTGGTGCAATCTTTCCCTTCTTGATCTCAACTGACTAAAGTTTTAGGATAATTAAAAAAAAATACTGTTAATTACAAGACTCTCTTGTATTTAAACAAATATAAGATTATATAAAAATATTAAAATTATTACAAAAAATTAACAGACTAATAAGAAAATATTATGACACAATAACAATTTTAGCTGTTTTAAGGTAAAGTTTGGGTACTTGAATAGCAATTTTTCGTTTTTAGTAAATCCCATGAACTTCATCGATTACAATCTCATATCTGCCTGGCGATTCTCTTAAAAAAACCAAAACCAAGATTTAGAACTCTACCAATTCTTCGTTACTTTTTTTCTTGTTGTTTTATTTTTTTTTTTTTTCATTTTTTGTTATCAACTACCTCGCATGGCAATATTAGGAACACAGCTACTTAGATAACAATCTCAAAATATTACCTTTTCGCTACTTCATTGAGTGAAACACAATATTGCCCTGCATTAATCGATGCTACCCAGCTTGCGATAGTCAGCACAACTTTACACTTTTTTTATGGTGGAAGAGTAGGAAAAACGAAATGAGTTTTTGTGTACGCCTTTACCAACTGGATACAGATACATCATATTTACAGACATCTTTTAGATATCAGTAACTGCCATGCCAAAATTTCAGATGTGATTCTACGTCCAAAAATATGAAAAAAAGTTTCTATAAAGGTTGGTCCGGAAATCAGCCCTAGGGGAGCTACGGCCCTTCGAAGATGACATATTGAATGGGGAACAAAATACGCATCAAATAAATTTTAATGGTGCAGGGTGATTCTTCATTTTAAACTGAGCAAAAAAGTATTCTTCACCAAAACACTTAAATTTAATATTAAAGGAGTAATAGCTTTTTAAAATGTGACGTTTTTGGTGGCACAAAATGTTACTTTCTCTTAATTGCATTTTTTTTTGATAACGGTTTGGACTACCCACCTTAGTCAAAATTTCACCCTATGTCGAGAAATAACAGTTTTTTTTTCATTATAAAATAAATAAAAATTCATTTGACTGAAAATTTACAGCATACAAACTATTTAATATAACTTAATAACTTTTTAATATTTTGTCGAAATCTATTTGATTTAATGTATATTTTATGAATGTGGAACTTCGCAATAAATTAAAAAAATATTTTGTATGAATTTACAAAGTGGAAATATTTCAATGCGAAAATGATTGAACGATTGATTTTTTTTTTTTAATTAACAATAACTATTTTAAACAGTTGGAATTTTTGTAATTTTGGACAATAAAACATTTTTCACAATTACAAAAGTATTTGAACAAAACAATAAATAGCCACATTTAATGTCAATCCGATAACTAAAATGCAAAACAAGACAAAAAGTTTTTTATCCAACAACTTCACAGAAACACTTGTTTTGAGCACTATTTGAAATGTCAAAAGTGAGTTTTTTTTTAGTGACTAAAAAATTTTTTACCCACTCTTTTACGTACAGCTTTTGATCTCACCCAATATTAGTTATATACCCTATTAATTAAGTATTATAACTATTCTATAAATAGAAGCACGTTAACTAAACCATAAAAATTAAAGAAAATCCCAAATTATTCTTTAGTTTTTGAATACTGTTTTTATTAAAAATTCTGTCATCACCGCGTTCATTTTGACGTTTGTAAGAATTGTAAAACTAGCAATTGTTTATTTTTAATAGGCATACTTAGGCCATGGCTACCTATTATTTTAGTATTAAGAAAACTTAATCTTAATATTGTTGACATAATTTTTCGCAAAATTATAGATTTTTATTTAAAAATAAAAGGGGTTGGATAAAATTAAATTCTCAACTCGTGTATTAAGTGATTCTATCCACTTAATACACTAGTTAAGAAAATAACTATTATTTTTATTTTTTTAGAATCCTTTTTTTTTCTGCACATCAAAAAGGCTGTGAGGTAGGTATTAACCTCAAAAATAGGCACAGACAAACTCTCCATTAAATTGACGATTTAACCCTTTCGCTCCGGATTTGTTTTCCTTAAATTTTCAAAACTTTTTTTTTGTGTATATAAAATAAAATTCTATGAAAAGTACGAAACAAGTGATTTTTTTTTAAATGTTCATTTACAAAAAATAAATAGGCACATTTAATGTCAATCCGATAACTAAAATGCAAAACAAGACAAAAAGTTTTTTATATTTATTTTTTTTACAATCCTTATTTTTTCTGCAAAAGCAAAAAGGCTGTGAGGTAGGTATTAACCTCAAAAATAGGAACAGCCAAACTCTCCATTAAATTGACGACTTAACCCTTTCGCTCCGGATTTGTTTTCTTTGAATTTCGAAAACTATTTTTGTGTATATAAAATAAAATGCTATGAAAAGTACGAAACAAATGTTATTTTTTTAATGATCTTTTACAAAGAATAAGTGAGATATGTTTGTCCCAATATAAAATATTGTGTGAATCTTCACAAATAAACCCAGTTAGTGTGTCAAATTAAAAAAAAAATAAATAAATAAAAATGTCGGATTCTTATGTAAAAAACTTTTCTACATAAGAATCCGACTGGGTTCATGTTAGGAATGTGTTCCTAACATTTTTCCCGTAGCCACAGATCCGTGCGTCAAAGTATGTAATAAACTTTAAACACGTTTTTCTCAAAATACCATTTTTCAAAACGGTTCCAGCCATTAAAAAAAAAACTATTTAACATAGTGACCTAAATCTTTTGGAAATTTCTCGAAAATCATGTTGGCGAGTAAGCTAATATACAATTTTTTTTTCACAAGCTTGTAATTTATATTTTATGCTGCATTTTTACCCGTTTTGGCCGGAAAAATTACATTTTTTTTCGTTTATTTATTATTTTCGTGTATTTTTTTTTTAATTTGGACTACTGTCGACATAAGCGAACTAAAGGACTTAATTTTTAGACTGTTTTTGGTTTTTGTGTTTTAGACCAATGGAGACGGAGCTCTAGCTGGAACGGTTTGCTATGTTATTTTTGAGGTGTCAACTTTAATTTATTTATGACGGAAAAAAAAATTGTGAACTTTAAGAGTTGCCTAATACTCTGTAAAAAGTTTTGTACATAAAAATAACACTTACAGGTTTTCTGAAAAAAAAAGACAACAAATCGTCAGTTTTTTCCTCAAAAATCAGAACAACCCCTTAATTTTTTTAATGTTAAAAGTTTGATGTTGTGTTTTAGCAATAAATTTACTGAAAAATTATATTAAATTTTTATTGTAAAATAGAGTATTTTTATACATAATTCTTTTTGTACCGAATACGTTGAGAGGGACGGATCAGCAGCTTGTTGGGTCCATTATCAATAAACCTTTATTTTTTTTTTAACAATTATATCTAAATTTAAATTAATAAACCAATATTCTTATTTTAAATAAATCTACTATCAATAAGATTATGGTTTTAATATATTTAAAAAGAATTATATTCTTCTTTTTTCAACCCTTTCGCGACGGATTTATCATTAACACCAAAGCAAACCCTAACTTTTTTTAGTTTTAAGTACTAGAACAAATGGAAGGCATTTAGTCGCCATTATTTGCATTTTTCAGTTACTATTTTGGATGCTAACAACTTGAAATTTTTTCTTTAACTGAAATTTTGTCGAGAACGGTTGGCACTACGGTGTTACATAAAAGTACATTTTTCTTGTATTTTTAATTAAAGAATTAGGTATATTTTACTGAGAACTTGATAAAAATCTACAAATAAAATTTTAGGACAAAAAAGTGACATCACCCCCTGCACGTCCCTGGTTAAAATTACCAAATTAAAAATTACATAAAGGATAACATTTATTAATATTAAGGCACGGGCAAATAATTGTTACTGTAGTTCATTTGGTTCCTGAGATATTAAATAAAAACTACTTTTCAGATGTACACTTAGGAGGGTCATAACTCCGTTAGGGCTCATTTCTGGACCAATCTTTATAAGAACCTTTTCTATTATTTTCGCTTGGGAATCTACTATTTTCGTTTAATTCACTAATTCTGAATCACCCTGTATTTTATTTTTGAAAAAGGCCAATTTGCATTCGCTTTCAATTTTATTTTTCCATATTAATCGACTACAACGTCCAATAATGAATTATAATTCGATTTAATTTCAATTTCTAAAAGGCCTGCAAATCACAGCTCCTTTATCAGTCCATTGGTTTTTCCACTAGTTTATTAGCACACCGGATATTAACTCTTATTGAACCAATAAACAATATAAATACTTTATTATTTCATCAATCTATTTTCTAATCATCGTACAGAGTTATATTGGTAGACTGACAGTTTCGAGCTGCTGGCCCTCTTCACTACCAAGAGTCAACTCTGCACGCTGATCAAGAAAACGTTTTTAGACTTTATTCCCAAAAGGAATATAGTCATTAGATTGATGTAGACTTGCGCGCCATCTATTGCTAGATGTAGACAACTACTCATACCTCTCCTAGTCTGGAGGCTTTGAATGGTAGCAAGTTGAAGACTTTTGTGTCTCAAGCACATAGTGCCACTAACGTGTGATTAGACGTAGAATTAGTAAGGACAGAAATTTTTAATTTTAAAAAAAATTATAAAAATATTAATTTATTATTCCATCAATCTAATTAAAAAGTCTACATCACTATATATAATGACTATATTCCTTTTGGGAATAAAGTCTAAAAACGTTTTCTTAATCAGCGTGCAGAGTTGACTCTTGGTACTGAAGAGGGCCAGCAGCCCAAAACTGTCAGTCTACCAATATCACTCTGTACGATGATTAGAAAATAGATCGATAGAATAATAAATTAATATTTTTATAATTTTGTTTAAAATTAAAAATTTCTGTAATATAAATACTGTTACTAACAAGAGAACAGTTTTTGTTCAGTTGTTTGCAATATTTGTTTGTTGAAGAAAAAAATTAATTTTTTTTAAACGAAAAATAATCCTTCATTTTTTTTTCATTTGTCCAAACCATATGTGGACAAAGAGACCCAGTTAGTGTATCAAATTTTAAAACAAAAACAATCGGATTCTTATATAAAAAAAATTCTACATAAGAATCCGATAAAAAAAGAAATACATATGTTTGACACACTAACTAGGTTTCTTTGTGCAGGGTCACATATTTAAAAAAAATACGTTTTATATAACTATATACTGAAAATTCAATAAAACCTGCAGTGACTCAGTTACGAATGTGTGGCAAAAGGCGAAGATCATACCAGTTCGGGTGCGACTCGCGTAATTTCGTCGATGCTTCGCAAAGGCGGACCCCTTATACGAAAGCAGCAGAGGTATGAGTCACTGCAGGTTTTATTGAATTTCCAGTATAGAAGCAATCATTTTTTAAAAATTATACTGGGAAAATACGCTACATCCAATTTTTGGCATTTTTTAAATAATATTCTTTTGTTTCAGGTGGGAAAACAATGTCCATCGATGTACAAAGATGTATACTATACAGCAAATAGCTGGAAACAACACTAAAAAATAAAAACTAACTAAAAATGTGCCATCATTAAAAATTTTAAAAACTATATCGCGATTTTTGCATATCTCATAAAAAGTTAAGTGGTTAAATGAATATATAATTTATCAGAAAAAATAAAAGTAAAACATATCACATATTATCATAAAAAAAATATGAACTAAAACATTAATTTAAAAATGTATTATAATCGAGAGTGAAAAATAAAGTGAAAGATAATCTAAATAACACTAGGTGAAAAAACTGTCTTTATAGTTGAAAAATTGTTAGTTTTTTATATATCGAACAGAAGAAAGAAAACAACGTATAAATAATTTGTATAATTCTTATAAAATCTTCCTATTCCTAAAACACAGGGTTATTCAGAAATACGCTCATTAAAAAAAAACACATATAGGTCCATCTTAGTTTCATTTTCCAAAACTAAAACAAAAAATATACGCAATCGTTTAGTAGCAGATTTTTTTTTTTTAAGAAAACACTCCTAAAATGAGTACGCCACTGGCTCGAAATTAATAAACGCGATGTTGCCAAATTGATTAATTTCGTTTATAAAGATTTATTTATAATTCAAAAACTAAAGAAACATTCTGGCAGAATGATTATGCTATAATATTGGCTCATTATTTAATTATAGCAAAAAACAAAGGGTTACTTTTTCATGATTTTAGAAATCGTGCGTCTTGTGCACATAAAATTAAATGAAATTATTTTATTATTCCATCAATCTATATTGGTAAACTGACAGTTTCGGGCTGGTGGCCCTCTTCAGTACCAAGAGTCAACTCTGCACGCTGAAGAAAATATTTTTAGACTTTATTCGCAAAAGGAATATAGTCATTAGATTGATGTAGACTTGTGCGCCATCTATTACTAGATGTAGACAACTACTCATACACCTCCTAGTCTGGAGACTTTGAATGGTAGCAAGTTGAAGATTTGTGTGTCTCAAGCACATATTATTCTGATGTAACATACTTTTTTCAAAAATGTTAATAGGTACTCGCCATCTCACTAAAAAATATTTGGTTAAAACAACGATACATTTATTTGTCCATGATTAAGGTATCCAACAAAACTACTAAATTTTTAAGACATTAGCATGATTAACCCACTTAAAAACTTTTAGTCCTCAAATCACTTTTTATTACATTGGTACTTGACTACCGTTAACACTTTCGCTGGGCATGACCCTCTCGGCCCCGTCCTCGACACAGCGCACACGAATCTCATAGGAGCCAGTCGTTAGTTATATACATCAGTTCCAAAGCAGAATTGTGGGGAGGTAAATGTAAGTCAGCGTGTGACGTAGGATCCGGGACAGAATTTTTCTTGCAGTTTCCGATTCGCTGCATTATTACGACAGTAAAATGGCGGCAATATTTTGAACAAAAACAGTTAGTGGGTAAATTACCTCAGACCGGTTTTTGGTTAAAACACAGAAGCAATAAGCGGTGTAAACCTTAAAGCAAAATTTACTTTCAATTTCTTTCAACTTTTTGTAAAAAAAAAATGTTACGTAACAAATGGGAGGGGGGATAGGGGGTCTTTAAAATGTTACGACTCGTTACATGAGGGGGTGGGGGTCAAAAATGGCCAAATTTTGCGTTACGTAATACTTGAACATTCCCTAAACATTTTACCAACCCTCGCGCATTTGTTTACTTTATGTGTTTTTGCAATTAATAATGTGGCGAATTTTAACAAATGAAGTATTTCGTATCATTTTTGATTTAAAATGTGTTGATTATTTGTTTTTATTTGTTCGAGGATATGTTGTGAGTTTAATCTAAAAGTGAAAGTGATTTTTTTGTATTTATTATAATAAAACAATGATTGAGTGTTACACCAGCTCTAAAATCAGTAAAAAGTAAATAGTTTTTCAACCGTGGTAAATTTGGCAACCTGGCAAGCGACTCGCTTTAAGCGAGAGAAAACCTGGAAAGCGAGATAGAAAAAAAATAAAATTTTTGATTTTTTTAAATATCTTTTTAATTCTTGAAATCGATATCTGGAACCTTCAGGAGTTCCTGTTTTTTTTTTAATTACCCTATTTCTGAATAACCCTGTATATGGTTGAAATAAAAATAAATAGTTATCAAATCAAAATTTATATATTGGTGTCGCAGGTTTTAAAGGTGTATTAGGAATGAATTGGTGAATAGCTTACGTTTTACAAATTTAATGAGACTAAAATTGTGATTATTTTTGGAATCAGCCCGTATTTATCCAAAATTATCTTGAAAATCTGTAGTACCAAAATCATTGTCCCCTTGTGTCAACAATGAGACAAATTCCTACGATATATTTGAGCTCCTAGTGTTATTTACTAGGACAATTTTTGTATTTATTTATTTTTTTATTTTTTATTACTTTTTGTGACTAATTACTGACACTGACAAAATAGAATGTCAGAAGGATAATGTTGAAAGTAAAGCCCAATAATTTTATACCTAACTATTAATTAGGTCTAGTTATAAATACTGTAAAACTGCTTATAAATTTTATTGTTTCCGATTTTTTAATATTCTATTTTGTCCAGTAAATCAAAAAAAATGACACTACTCCTTATTTATCTTATTTGTAATAACCCTACTCTATATCCTCACTAGTTAATAACCCTACTCCCTAAATTCAATAATTTGTTTCAAGTTAAATTTGTTTCATTATTTCATTATTTTTAGTATTTTAAATACTTTTATCCACGGCCGTGATTAATAGGCCTATTAATCACTGGTCTGTAAAAATAAACCGTTTAAACTTTAAAACGGCGGTGGATAAAGTATAGTATTCTACTCGCGTATAATAGCTATTAATCATTCGGGTGATTAGGTCACTCGCCTATCGGCTCATGCCCCAAAATTCACCCTCATTGATTAATTGCATCTATTATACGCTCATTGAATAATATACTAATATACTATTATTATTAATACAGTAGTGTCGTGATAATCCGAATGATTTTGTAATCCGAACGATATAATTCGTACTACAAAGTACATGCACTTCATACATAAATATTTTCTATAATACCCCATTAAAAATGAATAAATTATTTTTTTTTTTTTGAAATTATTATTTAAATATATTGAAACAAGTAAATAGAAGTAACAAGTAACTTTTTAACTTTAACTTTAACAAAAAACTATTATTAAGTTGCTAATTCAGTGTATATAATGTACACTAAGGTTTTTGTACAGTAGAATTCTTGTACAGTAGGTTTATTATGTAGTAGAATTATTGCATATAAGGAATATTGAGGAGTAGGTATGTCACATACCGTATGTGGAGTAGTCAAGTTATGGAGTAAGGTTGTTGGAGATTTATAAAATTAGAACTGGAATGTTACTAACATTTACTAACATGTTATCAACATGTTATTACTAACATGTTATCAAATTGTTACTAAAATGTTACTAGCATGTTACTAACGTGATGTTAGTCTGCCTTTTTACATAATGTTATATATGGCTGCGAAAATCATTCTTTTTGTAACATAACTGTGTGACTGATGATGTTTTTAACTATAGATATGTATAGATAACTGCTTTAAATTATTTAAATTATTACTTAAAAATAGTATCTTTCAAAAATTATATAATTAAAAAAATATATTTTACAATACTGTATCTGGCCTGTTCTAAAATAAACCTAGTATTTCTAAGTAATAATTAAAATAGAATGTATATTTTGTTAAAACCATTAAAAAAGTTTCATTTGTGGCCTAAAGCATAACAACTATCAAATAAAAGTTAATTTAGTGAATATATGCATTTTGCATATACATTGTAGATAGTTCAAATATTGTTTTTGTTTTATATAATTTAATACTAAAATAGGTAAATGAATATATAAATGTATAAGATGTAATAAATATTGTAATATAACAATAAAGGCTTAAAATTTATATATATATATATTTTTATTCCAAAAAAATAAACCATTTTTAGATAAAATTTGACTAGGTACAAACCAACCAGTTTCAAATTAATGACCTTTATTTAAAAAGCTCATCTTGGGCTTTTAATGTTTTTAAATTACTAGTACCGGGGCCTCGGGGAACTTTTACCCTGGCCCCCTATTTTTCCAAACAAAATTTTTCCGCCAAGAGCCGTAGCTAAGGCAATTGTACGGAGGGGGGCTAAAATAACACCTGTCCTGACAAAAAAAAAAAAAACAAAAAAGTGAAAAATAAAAATATGGTGGTTAGCCTTTTATTAACTAGTTAGGTTAGCACCGCATGCACAATTGTTTACGAATTCTGTTTTTTTTTTAAATTTAGTAGTAAGGCGAAAATTTTGATTTTCATAGCATGTTTTAATTTTAAAACAGTGTTACAGTTTAAAATTTCACAAAAATGCCAAAGGTGCTTGATCTGCAGGCAAAAGTTATGACAAACTTTACGCTATAGTTTTACAAACTTAAATAATAAATGTAACCAAGTCGCAGCGCCGCAGGCGAAATTTTTACCAGATTTGATTTAGTTCATTACAATTTTTCAAATTTTTGGCCTATTTTAATTTTAAAATAGTGTTGTTTTTAGTCACGTATTAAAATATATTCTTGTCTTTTTTCAGTTAAAATGTAGGTAATATAATTTTAAAACATAAAAAAAAACCGGACATGGCAAGTGACACATGATGTATATACCTGTCGCTTAAGGTTGTCTCGGGATAAATAAATGTTGTAAAAATTGACTTAAGAATCTTATTTCCAGAAAACTAACTGCTTCTTTAAAATTATATTAAAATAAAGTTCATATTAAACACTTGAATATTCAGTTAATTATGCACCTACTATGCGAACTAAGTCTTTGACCATATATGGCTATAGATATGTAAATATGTAGACTGTGCATAAATATGAACGTACATACCATGTACCATACCAAATATGAACGTACATACCATGTCATAGTCTTGCACCAACGTTGCCAGCGCGATAAAAAGTTGGTTGGGTCCAAGGCTACGACAAAATTAAATATTCTAGGTTAGCTTAACTAACAAGTAGATACTCTCAATAATAAGATGCCACAAAACATTCGACGAAAAATTATTTAACTTTATTTAACCTTCTGAATACGATAATGTAAAATTGTAATCGAGAGTACTCAAGTTTGCGCCAAGTACAATATATTTATTGTTACCATTATTCATAAGTTAAATCTTTAATTTCAAAACCAAACACAATTTTTCCTATAGATGAAACGTTTTTATAGAGAAAGAGGTACGGTAAACACATAAGACTGCAGGGGAAAAAGAGAGTTGCAATAAATGAAGCACAAATATTCGGCAAAAGCGAAATTTCAAAATACTCATTTGTGCATTTTTTATAAGCCTTTAACAAAATTCGCATCATACCACGAAAGAATGATCGTAGTCGTGTTACGAAGTGGAAAGTACAGTTATAATCGAGCGGTGATTATACTTAAATAAAAGGTTAACCATACAATCTTCTTATAGTTAAAGTATAGCCGAGGCGAGAATATACTTGCAGTTACCACTTTATTCAAAAGCCGTAAGTTCTAGTGAGACGGGCTTTTGGAAACAGATTAAAATAATAGCTTCTTAAGAACAATAAATATTAAATAAATGTAATTAAAATTCTTCAAGAACATACAAGATCAATTCTTAGTTCTATATTCAGCAGGTAAAGACCGCTCTCGACGAGTGGGCTTATACCAAGCTAAAGGAGCAATGGAGGGCGGTCGACGGTTGCCAGCAAGCTAGGGACTTCCTGGCTGGCCCAAGCAAATCAAAGACCTACTGGTTGCTGGAAAAAGGAAGAACTGCACTCAGACAACTTGTAGGGGTCCTCACGGGCCACTGCAGGCTAAGGAAGCACCTGGCAACAATGCGGATTCTAGAGAGTCCGCTATGCCCAGAGTGCGGAGAGGATGAAACATCCTCTCATTACTTAGCCGAGTGCGTCAGATACGACAGGATCAGGTTGCAAGTCTTTGAAACTCAAAGACTCAACCAAGAGGAACTAAGAGATCTCCCCTGGGCCAATATCCAATTATAAAAAGAATAATATTCTAAATTATTCTAAAGTTATATAAGATATTTTCCTGTATATAGTTCTCCGCACGAAAGAAAGTCTCCGACGAAAGGAGGAAGAATCATTCGCACTCTATTCTTTCCGTCAAGAGTGTTATAAGGCGTGCATGCCTACAACGGGCCTCCCACTTGCACACACATTCCAAACATATTTCCCGTAGCCACAGATCCGTGCATCAAACTATACACTGTAAAACTACATTCAAATTTCTCGACCTTTTATATGCAAATACTGATATCAGCTAAAAAAAATTGTCTGTTGCTTTCTCTATCTGCCTGTCTAAATAAAATTATCTTGGATAACCCTAGAACGCTTTGAGCTAAATACTTTAAATTAGGAACATAGGGTTCTTATTCAAAATTCTCAGCTGGGATTGTTTTTTTTTATAAAAATCGGGGTAAGCTGAGGGGGTCAAAAAGTGTAAAAACTATTAAACTTTCAACTTTGTTGCTTGAATGTTTTTAGTTTTGCAACTTTGCGATGTAATAGTATATTACGCACCGAGTACACGAATCTAGTTTTCAGTGCACGAAATTGCTTAAAAGCATCTTAAAGTGCACTATATACTATTTTTCCTACTACCTAACACCTAATTGTCCAAAAAACGCAAAAATTGAGGTTTACTCATTCTTTGACAGCAGATATGTAAGATCAACTGATTTTCACTTCTCGACCGCTGTCATGGCAAGTTGTCATTGGCAATGGGTGGAAAATGAGCATTATCTACTACTAGGTCGTAGGAAAACAGTATATTTCTAACCTAACCTAACCTCGAGATGCTAATTTGGCCTAGGCTACGCCTCGCATCTCTCGATTTGGAAATGTCATTTTCTTACGTGGTTAGAATAGAATTTTATTCACAATAACACATTACCTCGTAAAATTCGCCATTTTAAATGATATTCTACAAATATTTTGCAGATTTATAACTTCACTGTAAATTTCAACTAAATAATAATTTAAATAAGTGAATCGTTGTTATTTTCTATTATTAGTCTCGGTATGAACCATTGAATATATTAATAAATATTTCTTATTGGTTTTCGTAGAAATAAACAAAAAAGTTATTTTATTCGCAAAACACAGCTGTTTACAGACAGGGCGATAGTTTCGCCATCTATGAGGTATAATCAAAAGCCAAAAAACAGGTTAGATATGAATTCATATCTAACCTAGGTTAAAAAAGAAAAGCTTTTTAACTTTTAAAGAAACAGACAAAAATGATAGATTTGCAACTTTTTACAATGCATATAAAGAACGATTTTCTGTATGCTTGTGAAGAAAATAGTTTTTCACCTGTAGTCTATACATATATAATAAATTCTGATTTAATAAATTCATAAATATAATAAATCATATGAAAAGTCACATGCACAGATCGACGAAGAATTCAATAAAATCCAATACATTGAATTGAATCGAGGTGGTGACACCCAATCTCATAACTCACAAAGTGAATGCATTTTCATTTCTAAATCATTTCGAGTCTGCCGAATCGGCATTTTAGCATTGTTGTATTTCTTTGGAATCATTCTAATCCTAGCCACACATTTTATTGAATGGGGTAGATATAAAAGAGGACAATTATCCTATTCATAAATATTTTTATTATACGCTGAGTAGCTTTAAAGTAACAAATAGCGAAAAAAGTATTTGATTTTAGTAAAGAACTGTGTCTATTATAAATTATAAAATAAAGTAAACAAGCCATGAAGATATGTAATGCTACGCATTCCATTATATATTATTCACAGTAAATAGTATATTGCATTTTCCCAAATATTTGAAAAAAAAAGAAAAAAAAAATAAAAAATAATTTTTTTTTACCAAGATTTTTTTGAAAAACAAAAAAAATATAAAAAAAATTTAAAAAATTTTCAAAAAGAAAAAAAATTCAAAAAAAAAACCTAACGGTATGCGTATTCTAGAGAGAAGAGTTGTTAGTTGGTTGATTCAGAAATACCGTTAAATGATTAGTTAATAAAAACGATAAAAAATGTGTAGAATAATTCCTAAATAAAGAAAACCCATCAAAAAGTATATAATTTATGAAACATTAATGTTATGGCATTTGCCTGTATGTGGGGCTGATAAGGTGGGCGGTTTCGCAGATAATATTATGTTATTTTATTATCTGGAAGGGATCTTTTGCAATAAGGGAATGCAGTGTAATTACCCGTTGTGATGGATTTCCCTGCAGGGCATAAACCGTTTATTTTTTGATTCCCTTAGCAGTCGGAAATCAAAAGCTCGTTTGTAAAGAGAAGCTCTTTCGTTCCTGCGGACGCCAACTGAATTTTATATTATGTGTAATGTTTTTTTAAGAATACCTAATGCAGTTTAATAATTTATTAAATTAATTTTAAAGTAATGCATTTCTGATATTAAACGCAAACCACAGCCACTTTTCACAGTGAGAATTATATAAAAAAATTAATTATTGATTTATTTACTAGCGGCTTTAGATTTTTAGCTTTTGAAATAGTATTTAAAGAAAGGAAAATAAAATGGGACGAAGTAAACAGCTTGGTTCTAAAAAGTCCAAACGAAAAAATCATGGAAAGCGACACCAAAAGAAGTAACATAACAATTTGTCTTACACCCGAAAGGGTACACCCGAAAGGGTACACCCGAAAGGGTTCAAGAAGGCGTAAGGATTAAGTAAGTTATCGTGTTTAGAAAAAAGTGACATCCGACAGACAGACGGATGGTCGGACATTTCCAAAGTTTCTTGTTTTTCTTTTATGAAACTTATAAGCAAGTTTTTTTTGCCTAGGACGTTTTTTGGCGATTTTGTGAGAATGTGAAACTATCGTATTACACTATCTAGTGCTTGCGCGCTGTGAATAGTATAATAGTAAAGTCTATTCAATGAGAGAATACGAATTGTATGAATTATCACGGACAAACTTAGTATTATCTATTTCTTTTATTACCACGGCATATCACGAAGCGAGCAACTTAAACCTTGATTGGAATAAACATACAACTTACGTCCATAGGAAAAAAGGCTCACTATTTACTTTTTTATAGGATCTCAACAATAATATTAAGCAAACTGCGCGCCGCGGCGAGTCGTAACTTAAAGTTTTTGACAGTTAACGTGTCATTTTATTTAATTTTTCTGTTATTTACAAGTGATTTTCAATTTTAAAATATAAATTGGTATGCCACTGGCCGAATCACACTCCAGCCTGTACCTATACACTGATAAAAAGGATTTATTTGGATGTGGCCAATTAAATTATTTAGTTGTAAATAACAAATTTGAGTCAAATAAATATTTAGTTCATGTAAACAAATATTTTAATTTCAAGATGATTTATTAATGGGACAAAATAGTTTATTTGACAGAAAAAAATGTATTTGTCACAACCAAATAATTCAATTGGCCATATCCAACGAAATATTTAGTTGACACAAATAAACTGTTTTATCAGTGTACGGGAGTAGCTACTTGATTCGGCCTGTTGTGACGACATATTGCTATTCTCTCATTAAATGGATTTTATTCAGTATAATGTGTTTCTTTAATTCTAGCTAATGCAGTTTAATAATTTATTAAATTAATATCAAAGCTGTCCAATGTAATTTTGTACTTATAAATATGCTATTCTTGGTATGAAAATAGATTTTCATTCATTCAAACTGAATTTATGAGAATTTAAAAACAATAGCGATACATAGAGCGCAATTTATAATGGGACTATTTCTTTTTCATTTTTATATAGTAATACTATAAAAGAAGAGCCCTTTTTTTATTTATAAACCATTTAACTGTATTAAGCATTCCTTATTCTAGTAGACACATTTATTGTGTATAGTCCAATTCGTTTATAAGTGACTTATGCTTAAAGCGCCGTCCCGCTTTACGCTTTCTTCACCGCAATGCCTATATTTGGTCTACCCTCTTTACGTTTCGTTCCCCATGCGGTCCATACTTTCAATATGAGTCACTATCACGTACATATTAACGGATTATAGTATAATAAATGTACCTTTATTCAATATAATGTATTCCAGACTAATTTATCCAGGCTGTATTATTATAACAATGAATATATTTATTTATCTTTTTTTAAAGCCAATTGATATGTTAGTATATTTTATTTGTCAGATAAACAATGGTTTTTTGGTATGTTATGTTCAGTTACACTAACACGTAACAAAACTAACATCGCCCCTGAGCACTAAAACCCCTTGGGGTAAATCCATGGTAACTATCATTACAGCCGCAGAAAAAATGGCACTTGCTTTTAAATATTTTATTAAATTATAACTTTTTAAGAAACAATCTTTAATAATAATAAATAACAATCAATCTTTAATAATAATTTAATAAAATATTTAAAAAAAGTGTCATTTTTTCTGCGGCTGTATACAGTTACCATGAATTTGCCTCTTGTTCTATGCTTGATTTCCTAATCGAAATTCTTCTGCTATGTTAGTCCTTCAGAACATCCAACCTTTCCAGATCTTGCAAATCGTAAACCAAGGAGTCAACTTGAATCTGTCCAACCAAGTCTCTTACTTTTTCTCTTTGTTGATCAAAATGCCCACAATCTACAATTCTATGTATGGGATCATCAGGAACATTACAAAACTCACAGTTACCATCCCGCGCTTTGCCTACTCTGTAATGATGAGTTTTAAAATGACCATGTCCTGTAAATTATTGTGCTATTTCCCTATCCATATTAAAAGTAGCCTGTAATCTTCTTAATATATTGGGAATAAGTTGATGTGTTACTCTGCCTTCATCAGCCTCATCCCATATTGCTTGCCAAAATCGCGTGGTTTCCGCTTCAAGTATTTGCATCCCTGGCTCCAAAACTAAACCTTCATATGTTGCTATTGACCTTCTTGTAAAATGTTTCTTTGCCTTTAGTTCCTTGAGTTTAATGGTCAGTGGAGGGATCTTTGCCAATACACATGCTGCTTGATATGAGGTCGAAGCGTACGTACCAGCTATAACTCTGGAACAACGGCTACTTACGCTATTAATGGCGGTTTTTGCCCTAGCATAATATGCAAAGTTTCCACAAATCTCATACCCATACCTCATGGAATGGTGGCTTTTTCATAAATGAATTTTCTGGCGGGTTATACAATGCTCTAAAGAAAATTCGAAAAATAAAATAATAAAATGTTGAAAAAGTTTTTTTTATTTTTTTTTTCAAAGAAACTTTTTTTTTTAACTATTTGTGAATAATATATAATGTATAATGGAATGCATAGCATCACATATCTTCAGGGCTTGTTTTTTTATGGTAGGTGCCCTGACAAAAAGTATTGTCTAAATATGAATTTGAATTCGTTTTTCTTCTACATACATTTTTAGTTGATGGTCTTTGAATGGTAATTTGATGTTTTTCCATTACCACGTAATTCGGTAATAAACAAACTGAAGGTGTGGACAGTAATGAAAGCGTCGTATATATACTTTTTCACGAGCGTTTTGATTTATTCGACAGTAAGAAAAAAGTTTATTACGGTCAGGCCACGCTTACGACTTTATGAATTAGTTTTTAGCCTCATACTTATTTAAGACATTTACAGCGAAAATAACGACTTTATGAAGTGAATTACATTTTGCAGTATACGGAAAATGAATGAAAGTATTAAGTTTGTTGCTTTTCGTGTTGAACTGCTCTTCACCCCAGAGGTCACAGGTTTATACAATGGATATTCCCCGAATATCCGTTTTGGGATTTCCGACATCCCCAGGATATACGATTTCGTCTATAGATATCCTTAGGACATCCCCAGAATATAATTTTTTACTAAACGGGAAGCTGAGCGACTTCTGAACCGTATATCCCAAGGATATCCTGAAGGTATGTCCTGAGGACATACTGTACTTCTGTCCCAAAGATAGCTACTAATTATAATTATATTATAACTACGTAAAACTGTCCCGACAAAAGTGGCTATCAAATAGTATTGCAAAGCATGCTTTTATTTTTTTTTGTGAAATATTACAATGAGTAGCTTGCACCTAGCTATGCAAGTTATTTAAATTTAATCTAAGTTTTACAATAAAATAATAAGAGCATTACTATTTGATAGCCACTTTTGTAGGGGACATTTGTACATAATTAATAACTTATCTACGAAATATATTTCTCAGGGAGGGGTAATTTCGTGAGTATTATAATGCTCAAGAAATTTTCCAACAAAGGAAAACACAATATAAATATTTAATAATAATTGTGAAAAAAAACTTAAACACATAAACAGAGCATAAACATCGACATCCGCCATTAAAGTCACGAAAAACGCGGTGAATTTAAAATAATGAAGGATAAGCCATTGTAGGATATCTCAGGGACATCCACGTGACATCCCCTCGGACGACCCTGTACGAAGGATATAGGGGGGTAAGATTCCCCGAGGCCTGGGCCTCCGATGGGGGCCCGGCGTCGATAGTGGGGCCCGGCCAACATTTTCTGCCAGGGGTAAAGCTTTTTTCAGAGGCGAAAACTTTTTTTTGTTGCAAAAATGGGAGGTCTGGGAATAAAGTTTCCATGGGGCCCGGACTGACTCTGTCTAGCCCTGGGTAGGGTAGAGATGTTAATCTGATCAGTAAAATGTAAAAAGTCCAAATTTTCTGCAGGGGTGGCCCTGCATATATGGTTATTATTTTTATTTAGTATTTTTTTAGTATTTTATTTATAATCGTTTAGGGACCTTTTCTAAGGTATTTTACACTACAGAGTGTTAAGATATGCACATTATTATAATTATACTAATAAATGACGAATTTTTCATCTTTTTTACAGTTTATTAAGTAATTCTAGATTCGAGGAAATACTAAACTACTTTCTTGTTAAATTAAAACCACGCAATAAAATATATAAACCATCATTATACATGCAGATTTCATTAAGATTATAAAGAAATATTAATTCAAAAATTAACTAGAAGGCTTTGTCTAGAATACATGAACAAGCGAAAAAGATACTTCCACTTTTAGTGTATAATACATTTTTTATGTGAGAATTTGAATGTAAATGGCTTGAACTCCCAGCAAAGTAATTTAACAAACAAATCAGTAGAGAATACAGTCTATTTTGTTCCCTTAACCACTTCCAATTAAATTAACGACACTTTCGACCCTAATATCCTGTTCCTAATTTAAGATGTAACATAAACTCATTTTTTAAACTTTTACATAGCATGAAAAAGATCGATTCTGTTCCTACAGTCTTAGAGCTAGTGACCATTTGGCTATTTTTACATCCCAGATAGCACAGGTTTATACAATGGATATCCCCAGAATAATCCGTTTCGGGATTTCCGACATCTCCAGGATATCGGATTTCGTTTGGACATTCTCAGGATATATTATATATAAAAGTCCAAAATGATCAAAATTTGGGTTACGTAATACTTGAACGTTCCCCTATGGGAATTTTTTAGGTAGCTGAATACGAAAATGATACTATTTTGTTTTTTTTTTTAATTAAAATCCAATATGGCGGACATAAATGTCAACAATTTCAAAAAAATTGTTTAAAATTATGAATATGCGATTTTTGAGGTCGCTGATTACGAAAACGATATTATTTTATTTTTTTAAGAAAATGGTGGATCCAATATGGCGGACATAAATACCAAAATATTGAAGATTTTTGTTTAAATTTATGAATGTGGGATTTTTGAGGTCGCTGATTTTGAAAATATTATTATTTTTTTTTAAAAGAATATGGCGCATCCAATATGGATGTCAAAAGTTTGAAATTTTTTGTTTAAAATTATGAGTATAGGATTTTTGAGGTCGGTGATTAAGAAAATATGGTCCAAAATGATCAAAATTTGGGTTTCGTAATACTTGAACGTTCCCTAAGGGCTTCTCAAAGTGGCTTATTTAGGAGCTATTATTATTTGGCGCTTAGCTCGTTTATAGTTATTATAGTTTTTCTTCCATCGTGGTAAGTTGCTGACGTCAGAATTGCTATCCAGCTAAATCATTGAATCCAAATATCTTTAAAATATTTGAAAAAATACATTTTAGAAGATAAAAACATACTCATCCGTATTCTTTCGTGGACCGACCTATGCTATAAAAATCAAACGGGTTTATATATTATTTTTTATAAAAAAAAACTCTATATGACCGTGTGAAATATTTCTTCTTCGCACCTAGCTATCAAGAATCTTATGTGTTCAGTCAATTTTTCCATTTACTGTTGCCAACTTATGGCCCTCTTGAGAAAATGCCGCGACTGTAAAAGTAAATAGGCTTTCTCGAGATTATAACTTTTTTATTTATTTTTCTATTCTTCGATCTTACATCACTTTTATTATTGAACAATGCCATTTTATTACTATAGCACAGTATGTAGTTTAACTGTATTTTGATGGCACAGGCGATTTACAATAACTTTAAAATTAAATCAAATATTTTTATCTATTTATAAAATTACAAATAGTTACATCAGCACTTAGTGCTACTAAGAGTGCCGATGTATTGAAATCTTCGCCGAAAAGTCAAAATCCACGTTTTTTTCACATTTCTCGACGTTTTAGACCATTCTGAGCCGAAATCAGTAAAACATTGCGTCCGTCTGTCTCTTTCTGTCTGTCTGTCTGGGTGTAAACTCTCTAACTACATTTCTACATGAGATATCAACTTGCGGTTTTTTGCATATTGTTTCTTATCGTATTCCGAAGAGCTGATTAGATTTTGGGGGTAAACGATTGGGGGTAAGGGGGTAAAAATAGGGTAAAACTACTATATTTTATTATCTGAACAAAAAATAGTTAAATAGTGCTAGTAGGGAAAAAAATATTATATAAACCACGGTAGAAAAAACTGTTTGACTTAGTTATTTTATAAATTTAATCATTTACAGTTAGTGATATACAAGTTTGTTTTGATCGACAATTTTTTTAACAAAGCATAGCAAACATTAAAATTATTAACATTAAGTTAATAATAATATACTTATCCATTATTATCCATTTTTTGACATTTTAGCACGAAAGTATGTATAAATAATGAACGTAAATATGAAAAAAGAAACACCTAATTTTCTGATATTGCAAGAGTTGCAATAAAATATCTTCCGCGCAAGCGCATTGATATATTATTTTTTAATAAAATATTTCTTGCACAAACTTGCATATGGTAAAATTACATAGGTTATGATAAGGTTATTCTTCTTAC